>JAQIXW010005480.1:0-10350 GCA_034700685.1 Willowsia buskii | reverse complement strand
ACGGTGAAAGCGCGTCTGTTGCGTGTAAATTATTAAAAATATACTTTCTTACTTGAAGTATGTTTTGCCTTGAGCCTGCCAATATAGATATACCTTTCAAGAACTTCTCTATTACTGCATGGATAAAATAAATGGAGAGACTCCTTAACCAGTGCCTCATATTTGGCGCAATGTTATCCAGTCATGCTTGGAAAATGTGATGATGAAAAATAATATTATGATGATGGGAAAGAGATGTTTCTCGCTCCACTTGCAAAAAATCTCTTTTTCGCTGCCATCTCAATCAATACAGGATTTTTATGGCATTTTTCCTCGGCTCAAAAATGAATTTGGATTACTGGAAAACATAATATTCAACTACGAGGCTGTTGTATTATTGTATGTCTTATAGCAAGGATTTATTGCGAAATATGCCAATGCTCACGCAGGTATACATCATATCGAGTGCTTATGATCAACACACGCATTTATATGGTCCCTTGCCGTTTCTATTTAAGTGAATCGTATCCGAAAGTCAAAAGAAAAAGGGGCGCACAGCGGAAACTTAAGACAAGCTACCTCTTGCGTGAAAGGAGAGACAGGCCATAAATAGCTGCTCAAGAAATCCGCGTACGGTTATGGGCATATAATCTCAAGGAAAGTCGCTCATCTTGTGTAATGAGTGGAAAAAGCAATCAACAAGAAAGGATATAGAAGTCTTTTTGATTATATTGGAAGATGTGATGCAAAGCAGGAGCTAGGAGGAGGGAGACATGATTCATTTCCCAAGTCAACATTCCTTCCTTTCACTTTCCTTTCTTTATTATAAACAGACTATACATAGATGTTACGATACACCGCTGCTTTATCGCAAAATGTTCACCGAATACCAATATTTTCTTCTCAATAGGAAATACATAATCAAATAATCAGGCGTGACATTTTATACGGCTATTGATTACACAAAAGTATATAAATATTTCATGATTTCGCAATCGCGCATACAAGTTATGTCAGCAAATTATAATTCTACATGCTTCTTACTTGTATTGTGAAATAAAGAATGTATGGGATCATGATAATTTACGTAAGACTTCCTACGCGAAATAATAATAATAGCTCGTCTTTCATGTTTACAAAGTTTCACATGAAGAACCAGAAAGTTGTGCCTTTACCAATAATAATTAAGTTTTTCCTATCTATATAAGCTTTTATACTCGTTCCAAAAACTCGCTCGCCTTTGACAAATAGCACATCTCTAAAATTGGCACACGTGTATTTTCCATGCAATGTAAACTAGTTTTATGTAGGTGGTGGGTGAATTTACCTGTTGGCTGCAACATTGGTAAATGTATTGCTTCCTTTGGTCCATGAAATATCAACCGGGGAAGATGAGACTGCTTCACAGACTACTTCATGTGTTTTCCCCAATGTAAGGCTGACTGTTTGACTTTCACTTCCGATAAAGTACGGCTGAACTGTATGATAACAAAGTTTCCTTATTATGGCACAGCTTCGTCCGTATTATTGTAGTTAACATTGAGGAGCGTCTTACCATTGACATGAAGATGAACAACTTTTGTTATTCCGGACCCAATACCATTGTTCAAACTGCACATGTATTTTCCTGCATGCACTTCCTCCACCCCGGAGAAAAGTAAAGATCCATTGGAAATAGATAACCCCTGGACTAGTGGGGAGGGCCAAATTTTTTCGATTGATTTCCACTGTGGTTCCAAACCTTCACCTAATAGCGGATGTACATTGTAACGACATTATCAACAAAGTATTTTTTGTATTTTTAGCAAATTTAACTGACATTATGTCACCGGTACTGACTCATTGAAAGCTTTACTTCTGGTTCTCAAAACATTTTGAGAAATTGTATTCGAATGCATTAAAATTTTACACATCCTTCGTTTCATAAAATTGGCATTCAATACTATAACTCTTGCCTAACGTAATTGATAGTGGAGCCCACACAAGCAGTGAATTAAGGTTCTGCTTTGAAGTAGCTAAAAATTGTTGAAAACTTGCTAATGAAAACAAGTACCTAGAAAACCTTTCTCCCTTTGGTAAACATCATAGCGTATCTACAAGATTGGTTTGTGGCTTGGGGTACAGTTAATGACACGCATTGGGCTTTGACTATGTACACGTAAGTGAAACAAAGTATATAAAATACGATTAAAGTTAAAAGAGAAAGATACCACTTTGCATTCTATGGAAAACAGTATGTACAATGAATTACAAAACATCACACCATATCAGTAGCACAGTGTCTGTTCTCAGTTCTCGCATGCATGAGCAACGGACAAATTCTAAATGTATTCCAATGATGAAAGTAGTGAAAGTTGCTCAAGTTTTCCCTTATACTTATTGCTAACGAACCTGTGAATTTAGCCCAAGAGACCTTAGGCGCTGGAACACCATGGCCGACACATTCAAACCGGCTTTCACTTCCTCTGGAAACATTGACATCCTGTGGCTCGGAAAGCCATCGTGGTGCCACTGTGGTGAAAAGAGCAGAGAAGAATACACACACAACGTAAATTTTCACTTGCTCCCAAAGGGACGCTCATCAAAAGCACAAGAGTTCTAAACATTGTTATACTGTATTCATGGTACAGTGGTAAAAGATACAGTGATAGACGAGCACATAATAAAATATCAATGGGAAAAGTTGGATGTGCAAGCGTTATTGCGTATATATTTGCTCAAAAATATGCAAAGCAAAAGTTTCTAAAATACATAAGCCGTAGACATGCAAACATCAACAACAATCAAATGAATTTTTATGCAAAAAATTGAGCTGTTTATTTGTAAAAAAAAAATGGATTTTTACAACAAAAAAACGCAAAATATCGTACAAAAATGACATATACAGCAAGATTATTACTGCATATGCCTTCAATACGACCACATACATAAGTACATTCCAGATAAATATTGTCATGAAACGTACTTGAATGAAACACTAAGCAAATATTATTTAAGCCATAATGTGTGTGGGTACAAGATGCTTCAGTTAAGGACTTGAAATCACAAAAGCATTTCCGAGAGCCTGTAGTCAATGATTTTGTGAAATATATATTATTTGTATTGCGCTTACTTATACTCATCCGGTTGCACGAAAACTGTACATATTAGTACTACACTTGATTGTTAGTAAGTAAAATATATACTGAGCTACTACGACAGGAGGCTTCCCATCATCACTACTCCAAAAAAACTACTTCTTTTATGAATGCATCAACATCCTAAAACGAATATCGCCACGCAATCACAATAGCAGTGTTAATAGACTAGAGACTGGGAATTGTTTATCTTATATTGTGCACTTGTATTAGTTTGTATAGTGTGTGGGTGATGCTGCTTGAAAAGGATTCCAATCCTACAAACAGCTACGATTGTGTATTTGAAAAATGGATAGAGAAGAAAGTGGAACACGTAACAGAAAGCAAGCAATCTTTTTCAATCAAACGCAAAAATGTTGACTTGGACATCTCTGTGACAGATGTGCAAATAAAAAATGGGAAAACGAGACAGCAAACGCATATAGCTAAAAATATATATACCTATAGGTACTTATAACTTATAATTTATAAGTACAAATGCGTACGTGTCTTTTATTTGGAAAGTGTGCTGTGTAGTGGTTATTTTTGGTTATTTACATTATGGAAATGTATAGCATGTGCATTAACGTACGTATTTGGTAGGTTATATCATTAAAATATTGAGCCCTACAAAAATGTACTATAAAGAAAGCAGAAAAATTTCACAGCTCAACTGTTTATAGTTTTTGGCTGGTAATAAATGCATGAATTGAGTGAGCTCTGGGTCTTTTAATCGAAATGAATTTCTTTCATTCAATTTAACTTCGGAGAAAAATTTTAACTTATAATATGCAGAAAATACTGTAGTACTTGAAAATTGCAAATTCTCGAGTGATTTTCAAAATGAAAGTTGTCATCGTCAACTTTTTCCAGACATTATCCCTTTCACTCACTCAGTTCAATAATACTTGATCACAGGCCAGTATACAAATTTCATTCAAGGAAAAAACCGGAATACATATATGAAAGTCTTGACAGTATCTTGTCAGGAGCTGCAAAATTCGAGAAAAAAAACGAAGAAAAAACAGTTTCGGATGAAAATTCAGCAAGGATAGCAGCAACTACAATTTACACATTCCTATGAAACTTTTTAGCTGACAACATCACAGAAAAAAGTTTAGTAAAATTGGAGGCACACAGAATCCTCTTTTGTTGTGTCACATAAACGTGTTTTGTACACATGCAATGTTTCAATTTTTACATGAAGTGTTGCATGCTACAATATGTAATATTGTACTCACAGAGAAAAAACTGTCTTATGTTCTCTGTTGACAGACAAAAGGAAAAGGAGAGAAGGGAAAAGTAAAGTAGAGGGATAAAAATGTATTTAGGTCATCATCATCACATTATATGATGCAAATTCAGGGAACAAGAAAATTGACGATTCAAAATAATTCAACCAGAATCAACCAAAATACAGAGAAGGGCAAAAACCCAAATGTAAAAGTCAAACATGGATTCGTTATTGAACGCCACCTTTTTCATTATCAACATGATTTTCACACCACTGTCAAGACACACAGTAAAGTTCCAACTAAATTCTTCTTAAAAAGTTGCACAATGGCAAAAAATAATATATTGAAAAATGCGCATTCCCATTTGCAAAACATGCTAGTTTTGAAAACCGAGATCCACTACAATGTATAAGAAAAATATATAGAGAAAAACTAGATTTTCGCACATTGACTTTTCCTGCGAAATCCTTTTTGCATACAATTTTTATTCTGGAGCAAGAGTTTTGAGGAGGAATATAAATTGAAACGCTTTTTTTTCTTGCTTGGTGAAAATAAGGTTCACTGGGACAAGGAACACAGGATACTAAAACATTATGATATCTATTATGTCGACGTATCCAAATATATACAAAAAGACCATGCATACAAAAATATATAGGTGTCAGACCGCTCTCAAAGTCGGATTGAAAATGCCGAAAATATCCCCAAACTAAAAACGGAGCACACAGGCGACGGTTGTGCAAAAATGAAAAGGGACAATCGAGAGTATATTAGATTTACATAATATTGGGATAGCATGTCTACGTTGACTACAAGATAAGTTATATGGGGAGAAATGAGAGAAAAATCTAGTGGGTTTACTTCATTCTCGGGCATACAAAAAACGAGAACTCAAAAAGTTCAAAAGTTTGTCTTTTTTTGGAGTTTTAAAAGAGTGGTTTTCATATCCTCTTTGTTACATTGCTCTGTTGGTAACAGTAACAAGAAGTCATGCAACTGTAAAGTATATTATGTATCTACAAACTATGAGGTGACTTGATAAAAAAGGTCACATACAATGTAGAAAAAACAGACTCTACTCTATACACTAGGTAGTATTTTTTTACTACAGTGTTGAGTGAGGAAGTGTTGGATTTCCAACATCATTAAGATTCATGGTGAGTATAAATCCAACCAAAAAATCAGCGGAAGCTGCTAAACATAATATTCTGCTGTTTTGCAGTTTATTCAGCCTTTGTAAATACTGGCTAAGTAAGTTCAGAGGGTACATTTTCTGACGTGTGTACAAATTTTACACGCAAGTTACCCACAGTAAAAACTTTTTGAAAGATAAGTAAATAATGTAAACAAACAAAAAAACATGACAAGATGCGTTTTATGTTTATACACGCATACTCAAACACAATTTGCTAACAAATAAATAAACAAGAATTTGTTTAATAGTTATTTATGTATCATAAATGTAAATACACAAAAATGATATTGTTCAGGTATACACTTGCATATATTATATGCATATACGTTTCAAAAGTTCACCGTCAATTGGCCAGCATCACGACTCAAAAATCAAAATGTCTTGATGTCTGGAACCTAAAGGAAGTAGAATGAGGTCAGTGGAGGATAAAGAAAATAGAGTTTTATGGGGTATTTATAGTACAGATGACAGAAGAGTATTATATTATTTAGTAGTATTATATGTTTACTCAACTGATAGTATTTTGTGTTCAGTGAATCGACAACTAATTAAGTAATCAGAAAAGACTTCACAAATATTTGTATATATATAATTTTGATAGAGATATAATAGGTATATAATGTACGGTAGATAGAGAAATAGTTAAATGAATGTATATAGAGAATAATAATACATTTGTACATGAAGTTGAATCAACGATTGTTTTGAAGGCTGTTTTAGATTATTTGTAAAGCCGAAAGATTGTGAAGCAAAGTTGTATAGAAGACTGATTCGAGATTATTGATAAAAAAGTATTAGCTGTCACTATTATTTATAAACTATACTTAGCTATCAGTAATTAAAACAGCGGTGAGTTTTTGACAGGTGCAGTGGTTCTTCCTTACCTTGAACTTCTAGCTTGGCAGATAAATAGGTTTGGGAAGCGGGGTTGGAAGCAAGACAAGTGTACGTCCCAGCATGGTCTGCGGAGAGTGAGGAAAATCGGAGAAGGGTTGAGTAGGGGTCAAGGGTGGAAATCTCGATGTTACGCGTCCAAGGATCATCTTTCGTAAGCTGTTTTTCATCTTTGTACCAGGTAAACTGAATGGGTAAGTCGCCTTGAGAAACACCACATACCAGCCGCGTCATCATGTTTTCTCGGAGTCCGTCTTGGAACGAGAAGGGTTCTATCTTAGGTGGAACTGGAGGACGGAGGCACAAAACCCCCAACAAGCAGGATTAATATTGTTGCATAATATTAGATTTGAGAAAGAAAATTATACTTTTACCAATTTACACCTAATACTCAGGGGAAACTAAAAATCTGGCTAACTTTCGATTTCTACGTCGAGGTTTTTATACTGACCGTTCATCACTTATAAATTTAGCATATCTGAACCTGACAATTTTTAATTTTCACACGTTCTGACCATTTGTCCGATTGAACCTTTGAACACGGAATTTTCACATGGGTGTCATTCGCAGGATTATATAAGAATCAGTACTCATACCATTCCGAATTGATTGAGCTAGGAAGTTATAGTAAAAGTAATAAACAAGTAACATAAAGAGTATATATGGAAATAAAAAAAACAAATAATATTCCGCCGCTGGCATTTCAAGTATAAAGTTTGTGTGTAAAGCATTCATTTGCATAACCATAACCTCGCATCCGATTTCAACACTTGTATATAAATTACATTCAAGAACAATAATAGAAACATGTAACAAGTCTTGTAGGTTATTACAAAGGTACTATAAAGAGTCATTCCAGTTGTATTTATATAAGGACATGAATATATGATCATAACAAAGATATATATATATTTACTATAAGAATGCATAGAGAAGAGCACATTTATGAATGAACAAAGATTTAATCTTCAGCCACGCGCTTATAGATTTATATTCAATAGTTATGGTAAAACGCTATCAAAATGTGGAAATTGGCAAAACCATACGATAAACTCATGTACAAATTATAAAACAGTAAATTGCAAAGCCACGAGCAAATAAATGACAAATTCTCATTTCCGCGCATTACCAGTAATACAGCCACTTAACATGTAAAGTAGAACATTAGAGAAAGAGAGAAAAGAGAGATGAAAGATGAATCAAAGCAATGTAATATTCAATACACTATAAAATATAATGAGAGATATGGTAAAGTTACAATTGGAAAGCTTTACCCCAACAGTAACAATATGTACAAAATTACATATGCCTTCACAGAAACACTCTCTGCCAGCCAACATAACATTATTCGTGGCTGGCATGTAAGCCTTCTTTCATGAGAGCATATGTATATGATGCTGCATAAAGAAACGCAAATTCACTAAATTCTACAAACAGGTATGCACTATTCTCTTGGGGGAAACTTAAATTGTTAAAGAGCAGAGCAATTACATGGCTGAGATTCTAATACGATTAATATGCCGATAATTCGTTCATTGTTTCTAAATACTAAAATGCAATATATGATTTTTACAATCCAGTTCCTCGTACCAAAAACAGTGAGATTATGTCTTCGAAAAATACGACCAGCGGCTGATGAAGCATCACAAAAATACTGGCCTGTATGAGACTCGGTAACTTTGTCAATTTTCAAGAGACTCGTATATGGATCCGTATTAACAACACTGAAGGAGCCGCTGTTTTTGTCATTTCCTCCTCGCTCACCGGCAGATCCAATCATTCTCATTACACCTTGTGAACCTCTAGTATCACGGGCTCCTGAGGTAGTAGAAACTAGTGTGGATGTCTTCCAAGAGGTTGGCATCATTGTCCACCTTAGCTCTAAAGGAGTGTCGCCCGAGCTTATGGTACAGACTAGAGTAAGTCGTTCGCCTTCCATTACTTGACTGTTTTCCGGAAATAGAGTGATTCTCAACGGAGCTGCTCTCAATAGTAAACCGATATCGTATATATTACACAATGGATCTCATCCTTATTGATGATGATGACATAATACAAAAAATACACACATCTTTCCCATTCTCCATGTGCGATACAAAAGACGCACAAAGTGAAAGCAGAATATATAAGCGCGCACTCAAAATTTCCATCGTGTTACTCTCTATTTGAATTTCAAAAATATATATCGATCGGACGGTAATGCGTATTATATATGCAAAGTTGAATGGTATGCGCACATTTGAAAAAGCATATAGAATTGCTTGAGAGACTGTTTTCATTGGTGAAAGTGTATAAGTATAATTACAGTGAAAGCTACAAAGAAAGTGATTTTTCCTTTTGTTTTTATCGCAAGTGCAATCATTACCAAGCTGGCAGCCTTCTCATAATAATGATCTCGATCACAATCATCATCACTTTTACTTATGCATGAGCGATAAACGACAATACGGTTATTCTCATTCCCACATCATAGTAGTATCTCCTTCGACGTCCCCTCCCCCTACCAGCATTATGCCATGTCATCATCACATCTCACATTCCTACAATCGAGCATTACGCAGTTTTCATTAGAAATCTTTGAAAGCTGCAAATGAGGTGATTTTCATAATCCCACTTTTCCCCGTCATCCTTTCTTTCTACCTTGGCATTACTACATATTTGTATACGGCAGAGCTTGGTGTGAATCGTACATGTGCTCTCTCTCTCATCCATGTTCTGACACATGTTTTCTTCCGCGTCATCAACGTTATCATTTTATTATTCGCATTGCCGAAGAACTCTGCACCAAATTTTGTCGATAACGCGATATAGCATACAAGAGCGTATGTATTCTTCGATAAAGTATTCTGTTTGAGTAATATCCATAACTTTTAATCACTCTAAAAGTATCACAAAGGATAGGATTCTTCTATATTGAATAAGAGCTTGAATGTGTAAACGCTCTTGAGTAAACTCTATTTGTATTCGTAAAAAAGGACGAGTGATAGGGGTAAAATTACGGTACGTATTATGCATGCCTACATACATGTCAACTTGTTTCCTTTGAGGAAATATACATGCATATTATGGTGTCATTAGTTAGTATCGAATCGACTATATAGAGTTGTGCATCCTCGTCTGAGAGGGCCCACGTAAAAAATGTAACAGTAGCTGTGTGTATATGCTTGCCTCTGTGTGTGCAATGAAAACTTTTAAAGTGCAGTATACTTAACCATTAGCAAAATATCTCTTTTGGTACACACACTTAAGCAGTAATTTCTATGCGAGTAATGAATACATATAGATCGTCCTGTTTTTACTGCTGCTTTTATAACTACATATACGTATCTCGCTCGACAGAATGTTTTCATGCCATGAGGCATCTTCTCAACAAATCGTTCCAGTCTTTTTCTAATCGTATCTATGCATGAGACTCAAATGGTGACGGGGACACGGAAAAGAGCTCATTTATGGTAAATTCAAGGGGAAATATTCAGCACATTTCCACGTGGTTATACCTACATAGAGGAAAAGGGAAATACATGCTTGCTAATTTTTTCTCACAAACATCTTTGCAGTCTAAGCATATATAGGTTGCCGATAAATTCGAATATATCGACTTGAAAGATGAAAGAATTTTTTATAAATTACATTGAAAGTTTTGTGTCCATTTGCAGGCACTATCTGCCCTCACTTAGGGTTTTCTATTTCACGGAATCTTCTCAATCTATGAGAGGCTGCAGAGCATATTCATATGTACTTTTTGTATAGATTTTATAATAATTGGTTGCTTGCACAGTAAATTTTTATTTTCGAAATGTCCTCAATAATGCATCTAATGACCAGGGTCATAAACTGATTATTTATTCTTGGTCTGATAAACATAAACTTCTTTTTTTCCATTGTATGCATTTTTTAACTGTTTACAAAAAAACTAGGTCAGTGATCTATA
>JAQIXW010005479.1:0-10351 GCA_034700685.1 Willowsia buskii | reverse complement strand
TCCTTTGTATGCTCATCGTATCTAGGAAAAATGCTTGTTGTAAATACTACCTTAACTCATATCACAAAACGAGAAAATGGATGAAATTGTCGTTTTATTTCTCCTTTAAATTTTGTCTAGTGGTAAGAAAGCGGAAAAAAAGATAAATATGGGAAATCCTTAAACTAACACAATCTAAAAAATAAAAAATAGAACATCATCTTTTGGAGCAGAAGCAAACAACAATGGTCCATGTGTAGATAGATAAGATGAGTAATGACATCATTTCTTTGATGTACAGCATAGTTGATAGCTTCTCGGCAGTTGTACAGTCGTGATGATGATCCGCCAATGCACGTATCACAAAAATGTCACATGACAATAACATGCAATCATCATCTCATCACCATGTCGTGTCGTGGTCGTCATCTTTCAGTTTGCGAAAAATATCAATAACCCTACATAAATTTGTATTATGTAGTTGTCAAATCTTTTGGCTACAGCTAAAAATTGAATTAAACTGGTGGATGCATTGTGGCAGGACAAATGTAACTTGGATAATCCGTAGCAGGGGTGGAATGTAATTGATGTGGGAGGCTATAAGAGGTTACCCTCCTATGAATTCATGTGTAGTATTTTTAATTATTAAATACTTGTATCATTCTTGGGTGGATAAATATTGTTTTATTCCAAATTCCTTTTTAAATTATTAACTTAGCATTATAATAAGCAATCTTATTCTAAATCCTAACCAGTAAATAATTGTCCGAGTCCATCCATCATTTATATGATGTCAGAGAGTGGTGTAGTGACGATTTCCACAAGAGCTATCAAATCCTGTATGTTGGACACAGACTTCCTAGTATATTCAAACAGCTCCCGCTCTCCTTGTTTCAACGAAAATGCCATTGCCAAGTTCAGCAGCTTTCCTCCGGTTTCGTCAGAGCACACCTTACCAATAGTTTTGTCAAGAAACTCCAGCAAATCCAATAACTGATACTTGTTTGCAGCATAGACAAGCTGACATATCACCTCAGAATCGGACCACTCAGGGAGCAAGGTCGCAGTGTATACGAATCTCAGAAGAACTGCCATTGCTTTTGACCCAATGTCTGCAACATGAGCATACTTGGACCCTCCTTCAATTTCCTCTTGTGTGTCATCTTGTTGGAACAATTTCTTAAACACTGGGCTTCTAGCTAAGAAAGTCAAGTAAACACTTATAAACTTACTTATCAATGGTTTTCAGCAAAATAAATTAAAATCCACGCATTTACTCACCGGCGAGAATTCCGCGATTGACGACAAACTCTTGGTTGTCCTTTGTTCTTATTTTTGTCTCACTGTCTGCATGATAAGGAGACGGATTGGTCAAGGCCCTGGCCAAATCCTGTCGCAGATTGTCGACAAATTTCCACTCGTAAAATAATTGATATCCCTCGAGAGTAACACGTGGCGCGTGCAGCGTTAATTCGATTTCGATAACTAGACAGCCATCATCCAATAACGGGAGATCGTCTGCTCGTCTCGAAAAAAGTGGATCAGAGGAGTTTACTCCAAAATAATTGTACCGGGGTCCTGCAAATGTAAATAAAAAGTTGGGAAGGATGATGTATCTAATGAAAGCATATCTTTAAGGAAGAAAAAAATGTGTGAATCTATTACTACAAATTTTGGAGTAGTCGCCCCCTCCAGCATTCATGATTTTTGCTACGAAGCTTGCGTGCGCTTCATGGAAGAGAGGGTATACACTTTTGCATTCGAGAATTATGTGAACCCATCGCGTTCCTCTAATTTCTTTCAGGGAGAAGGTCCAATCGGACGTCATTTCAATTGTCTCTCCTGCGGAAACGTTGAACTTCTGGGAAGAGAACAGATTCGAGTCTCTTATCGCGGGAAACTTTTCTAGTCGCCAAGTGACAGTCTTAGTCTCCCTATTCATCTTGGGAAATATATTATAAATACTTTAATAAATAGAAACTCAAATAATAAAATAATGCTGCTACTTTTGCTCCTTCTCTGTTATGTGAAACCTACTTTTGAACTGTCCGTTAAATTGTCTGGTTTTTTCCACTTCCACATGATGATTATTTTAAATTGACAATTTGACCAATGACTGGTTTTGTGTATTAACCTTATCAATTAATATTTTCGACAAAGACAGAGTGGTATGCTTGAAAGAAAGTTGGGTGAATCAACGAAAAGCAAGAATAACCTTCATGGTTTCGCATGCATAGCTTGGATAACCAACCAAAAACTGAAAACCTATTGCCTTTTATCAATCGATTGTTGCAATGAAGCCATGGAACCTTTGGTTTGCATTACCTACTGTGCATCTGCCTGTACTGAATTTGCCCGCTTTCCCCAACGGTACCACTACTTAATATCGTTTTCCTCCTTTGGAAGCAGAGAAATGCTCCTTGTAGTTGTTTTGATTTTAATCATTTTATTTGTATATCAAGTCAAATGTTGTCGATTATGATCATGATGGGTCAAAATATGAAATATGGAGACAAGCTCCCGGAAGTGTCAAATTAATAAAGGGATTGAATCAGTTTTATAGCTACTTATACAACATTTTACGGCCATACACAGTTATTGTTTTTCGGCAAGATTGTGTTGTTTGTTAAATTCTCAGTAGCCCCGGTACTTGGCAAATTTTTTTGCAAAAAATGCGAGATACAATGACAAAACATGGTGATAGCATATTGTTTTCATGCGTTTGTGCACCTCTTAAGCGTATAAAAAAGAATAACAATTTTCGCCAAGAAGTATTAATTTGCATGATTTTAAATGATTTATTGTTGATTCATAGAATAATGGGTCCTTTAAATGATAAATGCATTTCCGAGTAGTCAGCCTCTTATTTTTCAATGGAAATATTCTAAAAAACAATTGGTCACAGCCGACAATTCAAAGAAGAAGTATTAAACGTTTTAGGAGTCAAGTAATGTGATACAATTTCTTTAGTCAACTTTTCTCACGACATACATTGTCATCAGAAACTAAATATGACTCGAGTAATAATTTCACTCATATTTTACTTTTGTATCTTTATTAAATTCTCTTATCAAGATGATCAGAGTGTTGAAAACGAGTTGAAAAACCAGTCAAGACTAAAATCACCAGGTACCTCAATTCATTCAAATCTCAGCATCTGAGCATGAGCATAATCATCTTTTCTTATTTCTTCTAACTTTATCCACATATCCTTTAGAGGTTATCAATGAAACCTCAAACTTCTCAAAGGAAGTAACTAGCTTTATGCGGAAAAACGGTCCAAAACCCATTCAGCCAGATAAGGCGCCTTACGCCGTGACGATAACCTACAACGGAAAGTATCTTTGTGCTGGCGCTATTGTCCATGCCCCTGGAGCCAATCTACGTTATCAAGTAGTTCTGACCACAGCACAATGCGTTACCCAAGATATCGGCGATTTAATGCCTGGTAGGTTAAGGGACAAAGATTCGCTGAAAGTTGAAGCTGGCGTTGTCGACATAAATGAAAAGCATTCATTGCATCAGGATCGGGATGTCATTCACATCACTCGGCATCCCAAGTGGTCCAAAGTTTCCCATAGCAACGATATTGCAATATTATATTTGAGTCAAAATTTCCGACATTCCCGTTTTGTCCAGCCAATTGATTTACCACCGATTGATCACGTCTATCCTTCAAATGGCGAGATTCTTTATGTAACTGGCTGGGCTCCCGCAAATAGCGTTAAAACTAGTATTTTTAATACGCACTTAAAGCAGCTTAAAGCTCCAACAATTGCGTGGAAAGATTGTATTGGCATTTACACTTCAAAATATGGAAATCAAACGAAGTTTGGACAAAAGACATTATGCGCCTTGAAATCAAAGGGGAATAAGGGTAACGTTGCTCCATGCGTCAGAGATCTTGGAGTACCTGCCGCAACTTTTTGGGGAGAGAATGGAGACTTTTACTTGGCAGGGCTTTTCAGTTGGAGAGAACCTGGTAAGCATATTTTTGTTCCTTCTTAAATATAAAGATTACATATCAGGTAAATACTTCTGATCATTAATTTTTTGTAGGATGTGAGCCAAACAATCGGTTTCCAGCTCTCTTTACAAGAGTTAGTTCACACATGAATTTCTTACGGGAAAATATCTTGCCACCAGGAGAAGCTAGAGATCATATGAAGTCGATTTCAAGAAATGACCTGTGATTTATTATGGAATGGAACTAAGAAATATTGAGAAATTAAGCAAAATTCAAACATAAAGCTGTTTGATCCATTTACATTAAATTAATTGTATTAAAAATATCTTCTGCAAGAATTACTGGTTTCCAAATTAAAGAAAGTCATTTCCAAAAACTAAACATAAAAAATCAAATTGGTAAAACTGTAAAACATTTATAAATGACGAAAATACGTCCTGTAACATGGTATCTCATATTTTCAAGCCAATACATATATTGCTATATCACGTCTTTGCATAATGGCACGCCCAAGAAGCATGAAGCAATGTATTTAAATAAACTCAATAAGATATATATTTCTCCGAATAAGAAATGAATAAAAAAAACATGGCTTCTTGGAATCTCACTGTCACTGTTGATTGTCTAAGACTTCATATATTGCGATTGCAACATGGAGTACGAATGGTGTGATAGCAATTTAAACATATGATTATTGGTTCAGAAGTTCTCAAACTTGATCGTAATATACTATTCTTGCTAAAAAATCTCGTAAAATCAGAAACAATACTTATTTACTAAGAACTTAAATAATATAGTTATCATGAATTCAACAACAATTTACTACTGATGTAGTAGCAAATTATGTGTGATGACTCGTTTGTTTGTCGTTATGTTAACTTTTCAATGCATAATCAATTACCTATATAGAAAGGCAAGTATAAAAACAGATTTGGAGGGATATGGTGTGAAAAACGGTTATGTAATTTTGCCATTTGAATAGGTCCATGATGCTTTTAGAGTCATTTTCATAAAGAACCAACCAAATTTTAAAAACTCAAAGGAAAAAATAATGAAAACTTAATTGCAAAAATTGTGCTTGTATGGACAACTTATTACATGTAAAAATCACTTAAAAAACTTTTATGATCCCAAGGGAAGCCGAAACCGGAATATCATGCAAAAACTTTATACGGAAAACTGTGGCTAAACCGAACTCTCAGAGATTTGAAGTCTAGTTGGCTGTTTTTATACTCAAATGCTTACCTCAGTTTCGATGGCTTCATAAGATTGTTATGTTAAGCACCCGATTGTTAACTGACAATTTCTTTGTCATATAATGACTTCATGGAAAAACAAATTTGTACTCACACTTCGTTTTCATTATAGAAAATAATTATTTATTGCGTTTATGGAAGATCCGATTCGTAGAAAGGTAAAAATACTGAAATTTATAAGAAGTTGTCCTTGAATGTAGGATATTTTTCACAGGACTTTCGTCGCCTACAGTGGTCGATAACCGCTGTTCGAGTCGAGGTCACAGCTAACGTCTTCGTCTTATTCCTAAAAATGAATCATAAAAGGGTAAATACAGTGGGAATCAAATATATATTGAACAATGACAGAATATTTTTTAATTTATGAATTCACATACGATATTATTATTTCCATCGCCAGAATTTCTTCTTCTCAGCACCTCGATCATTCCCACCATGGCCATGGCTCCCCAAAAACTTCCAATTGTGGATCCCACCAACATTGGAATCACAATCGCAGCAATCAAATAGTAAAATTCATCATATTCCTTCCAATTTTTTAGTCGACTCATAAAACTATTGTCCTCTGGATATTGAAGTGCGTCTACTGCTGTAAAGTCAACCTCAATCCCCTCGTCCTCATCATCCTCATTCCTTAAAAATGGTGGTGCTTGGAGTAGTCTTGCTGTCACTCTGTCCTCTCCCCAGTCTCCTCCAACAGTCTTCTCGATATCCCCCTCCTCCGAAAACAGCTCAAGAGCTTCCGACCACCCAAGTAGCTCTACGTCACAAATCACACATCCCCGCTTGAAAGCCTCCTCCAAAGGTTCCACTGGCAGGCAACATGCATGATAGTAATGTCCACAGTCGACCACAAACTCATCCAACCCTACCCGTTTTCTATCACAGACGACACAGCTATTCCCCTCCTTCTTTTCCTCCTCTTCGTCATCCCTCCCTAGTCCATCCTCCTCCTCATCTCCCCCTCCCCCACCGCCTATTCCTCGTCGTACCCCATCCACAACGTGAACCACCTCCTCCATCCGAATTCCATAATCTTTAATTGTTTTCCTATCTTTTAATTGTGCTCCTGCATAAATTAATCTCTGCTGTGGGCTCGGGATTCCACTCACATTTTCAACTTTTCTTTTCAGCACCTCCACAGTGTCGCTCTCCTCCACGTCCACAGTGACCCCAGCCATTCTATTTAACATTTTTGCAGCATTCTCCCCACCTCCACTAAAGAACTCCAAGTTGACTAGAATCGGATACTGCTTCCTTTCCCTGGGACGACAATAGATATGGACGGGTGTGAGTAGCGTGAACTTTGCCATCATTCTCTTATCAATCTCACACCTTTTGATGAGCTTCCCATTAAAGCTGAGAAACCAAGACTTTGGCATTTTCTTGAAGTCTGACAAAGAGCAAATCCAAACGCGACACAGGATCTCAGACTTTCCAGTCTCGGGACTGTAGTCCCGAACTACTGCGTTGAAAAAGGCCATGCTAAATGCTGAGTATTTTATATTATTGATAATTTGGAAACTTTTAACTGAATGATTTTATTTTATTATCAAAATGTAAAAACTTTCATTGCGGAATGATACAATCAAGAAGCTCTTCGACCTACATGCGAAAATCATTACGAATTGCACAGTATCTTATAACTAACTATGTACTTGTTACAAAAATTAAATAACAGAAATCTTATTATCAGTAACATTTGAGATTTGAACGTGTATCTACGCAGTGTAGAGAACAGAGACCACATCTTAAAGTGCTATCCCCCCACATGCTCGTACATATTTTGACACGTATAGTAAGGGAATAACCATGACAAAAAAGCAAAAATCAATTGTATACCAAAATGTTCTGACGTGAATACAGAGATCTCTATTCTCTACGTGTACTAGAGAGACTGACTTTTGTGTAGACCTTCAGTATAAAAATCTTGAACAAAAGGATTGCATTTTGAGGTTGATGAAGTAAAGTAAAAGCGAAAGTGCTTTTGTACTCTATAATATAACATTATGAATTGTGATCATTATGCGAATAATTTTCGTTTTGTTAAACGTATGCATGCCTACTACTATGTTTACATACAAACACGCTCTGTAAAATCTCATCCTTTTATGCCAATGACTTTTCATTGTAATTAATGCAATAGTGTAATACTGTATGTTTTCATGAAAAAATGGATTCAAGTCAATCGAAATGCTTTTTTTATCATGTTTAATTAAAATCTCATCTTTAAAAAAAATACCATGTTATATATTAATCGAGCATGTGAATATTGAAGGTAAATTAATCAAATATTTTGGGGACGCGAAAGGTATTTTGATTCAGTCATCATCTGTCGTCGATGAGTCTTCGGATTCTTCACTATCTCCCACCACCGGCTTTTCCACTTCCAACTCATCTTCTTCCGCAATTACTATAATGTTTCGTTTCTTCGGCCTAAATTTCGTTTTATTTCGTCGGCGGGGGACCTTCTGCTGTTCTGAATTATCAGATAAGCTGTCATTTTCCTCCTCGTCATCATCATTGCTATCCTTATCATTATCCATCTTCATTTTGCGCACAGTTTTAGAATTCTTTTTCTTGCTCCCTCCCCGGGATCCAGCAGGGTTTGTTACCAACCCCTCTCTATTAACAGCATTCAGTTTGCTTGCAATCTTCTTTATTTCCTTCAAACTTAGATTATGCCTTTCTTCCAGATGAGTCGCCCAATATGGTCTCCTTTTAAAAATCTTCCGGCATGGCTCACACTTGAATTGGTCTTCTTGTACCATATGCAATTCCTTATAGTGCCTACCCATACTGCTAAGGCACAACCTTGCACCGCAAAACTCACAAGGTATTTTCAACGAGTCAAAATTAACAAGTCCTTCCTGTTTATTCCTCCACTCATCCTTCTCTGCTTTTGTTGCCTTGGGACACCGATTCAAGTGAAAGTTTAGTCCAAGCTTGGTGAACCTAAAGCAAGTGCAAAACGGGCAAGGGAAATAACTGTCTGGATGAGTTTCGTTCACATGTTCGCCCAACAACTTCTCATTAGAATAGCTTTTATCACAGTGATAGCAGTCATGACCGGTACGATTATAATCAGGATGGCTTCTCACTAAATGCATACGATAAGACATTTGTCTGCTGAATAACTTTTCCTCGGGACAAATGGGACACCGTAAGTAATTCTCTTTTGTGCTACCTTCTCCATGAGTGAAGTACATGTGCTTATTGTAGTTTTTCTGGTTTACGAAACCAGCCCCGCACTGCTCACACATCACGTTTTTCTTGCTTAGATCGGGCTTTTTGTGGGTCCGGATATAGTGCTTATACCAGAGGTCAGAGTTACTGTATGCTTCCCCACAGACAAGGCATTTCCGGTTGGGTATATCATAATTAGGATTGTGCATGCGTAGCTTGTGCGCTTGCAGATAGATGTTGTTGAACGGCTGACCACATAATTCACAAACGACGTCCCAAACTACGTTAGGCTTCGGTTTGCGCTTCATCGGTTGTCTTTGTCTGGGAAGACCCTTTTCTCTTTTTTCTCGTGGTGGATGCTTTCTAGGACGTCCAGGTCCTTTGCGCTTTGGCGGGGCATCAGTTTGTGGGAGTGGGAACATGGAGCTCCATGAGTCTATCGGCTTCTGCGTAGTTTGGGGGGGTTCCTTGTAACTTGGAGTAGTTTCTTGTAGTTCCGTGTTGGAGTAGTCTTCAAAGTCTCCTCCTGCTGGGGATGCGGGGGGAGGGGAATGGTTGTCGTCGTAGTAACTACTTCCGTATTCATGCTGACTACTGGTTGTGCTTACTTCAAAACTATTATAATTTCCGGGTTGACTATCAATGGGAGGTCCAGAAGTCGATGCATCACCAGATTCACGGTGAGTTATACTGTCCAGTAAAGTTTGTTGAGAATACGAATGTGGGTGCACTTGCGGTTGCTGATGAGGGCAGAGAGTGGTGAGCTGAGAGGAATGTGGGTACATGGAAGATCCAAAGTTGGAGTATTGCTGTTGAGGAAGTGTTCGGATGTTCTGAGACGAGGTGGAAGGATGTTGCTGAGTCGGACAGGCTGGCCCACGTGGAATGGTTGAATGCTGCTCCGCTTCTTGTGAATAGGTGGTTTTCCTTCCTCTTTTTGGACGTGAGGGTGCTGATGTTTCTATTTTCGCAAGCGTTGCTTCAGGCTCTAGCATTACTTTGACACTTTTAGAGATAGGCTCGTTAGTAATTTTGTTTTTTAATGTGATATATCCCTCGCGTTGTACGCGCAGGCGCTCTTCCTCAGGTAGTTCCCCGAGATCCAATCGTGTCATGCGGTCAGGTCGAGGTTTATAGGGGCGAAATGCTAACTTGGGCTGATAAGTGGCATGAAACTGTTCAACTTGTTTTTTGATCTCCTCCTCAGATACACCCTGTGCTCTCAGTCTTTTCCTCAATGCATTTCTGGAATTACGGATCCGTTTAATGATAAGACGATGCTGGCGCTGTTCAGGAGTTTCGATTTGGGTTTTTATCTGAAACGAAAAAGTCACGAAT
This sequence comes from Willowsia buskii, assembly GCA_034700685.1. Taxonomy (NCBI): domain Eukaryota; kingdom Metazoa; phylum Arthropoda; class Collembola; order Entomobryomorpha; family Entomobryidae; genus Willowsia; species Willowsia buskii. The sequence goes on along the minus strand of JAQIXW010005479.1, from coordinate 625 downwards.
TATTATTTTTTAATTGTAAACTCCTTTTTTTAATCCCAAAAGTCAATCTACCTCCTCCATTGACATTCCACTGTCCAACATGCTCTGAATGGTTAATTTCTTCCGCATATGGTAAATCCTATTTTTTGTCCTCCTTTTTTCCAACTCCTCCTCAGTCACTGGGGCTTTTTGTGTACGAGCATACGGACCTAAGCCCCTCTTCCTGCGTGGTCTAGTTCGAAGACTTTCAGGTCTCTCTTCTTTAGACTTTTCCATCCACATGCGTCTGTTCCTCTGATTCTGCTCTCTCCACTGTTGCTTCACTTCTTCGAATTTTCCTTCCTGCCTAAGTCGTTCAATTCTTTTTCTATAATATTGTCTATTCTTTTCCCGAGCTCGGTCCTTTTGTTCTTTTGTCATCGATTCCCGGTACTTCTTCCTCATTTGTCGTAATCCCTCATCACCCACAGCCTCCTTCCGTTTGTAGTATTCCTCCACCCTTTTTTCTCGCTCTTTCAGTCGTAGAGCTTCTCTTTCCTCTGAGGTCATCTTTGACAGTCGAGCCATCCTCTGCATATAATTCCGCATCCGATTTTCTCTCTTCTCATCTTCGGTCAAGACGACCTTCTTTTTGGGATACCTGCAA
>JAQIXW010005478.1:0-10352 GCA_034700685.1 Willowsia buskii | reverse complement strand
AAAAATGGTTTAAAATATTTTATGTGATAATTAAAAAACTAAATACGACTTTTCTTCAATCTTGATTTCATAATATCATACATACGTATATACGTAGAAAAGTCATTGAAAGGCTTTCATAAATATCCAAAATTTAGTAAAATTACTCGACAAATTATCCATATTAAAATAAAAGTTAAAAATGCATGAGGAATGAAGAATCACTTACCAATTCTCCAATTTGTGGAATGAACCTTCTAGAGGGGCTTCAAATGTAGGAATTTGCTTCTAGCAAAGATTTTATAGATGCGTGTTTACGTGTTCAACTTGAAGCTTCGTTGCGAAAATGCAACATGCAACTGAAAGCAGCTCACACACATGCAGCACATATCTTCTCTCACAAAATAAGATTGGAGGCTCTCCAGCAAGCATGGAGCTAAATTCTGTGAGAAAATAAAAACAAAAACGTTTTAAATTATAGATCTAAAACTAAGGTAGTTTTATAGTTTTAGACAAAAAAGTTTTTAGTGCATCATTAGTGAGAGTATCCATTTGCATTTTAATTCAAAAAGATAGCTAAAAGATTCACATGCATAGGTTTTAAATAAAGGCAGACAACTAGGTATACCCCACTATTTCTCCGGAAGTCAAATTAAATAATACATTCGATTCATGAAACCAAATCAGTTAGCTGAACGTACATGAGACTTTATTCGAGCTTTAATTTTGCATCGCTTGAATCGTGAGAACTAAACTTGAAAAAAACTAGAGATAGCTATAAAATATTTTTACTTCTTTACCTGTTTACTAGTTTACCTTCTATTTGCTCTTATAGTAATAGGAGGGTACTAACTTTGCACTAGGCTCGAGTCCTATTTATTTTGGCTTTTAGCAATAAACATAAAAATTACATGTTAAAATACACTAGCAATTGGATTTTCTGACGCCGATAAATTTGCGCTGCGCTTTGTGAAAAGCATCGCAGCTAGCTCAAAGGCTAATGTCATCGTCATCATTGTCGTGAGTACGGTACCGTGCATGCAAAAAAGTGTTTGTAAGTCTAGTCAAAGACATATCATACATAGAATGAAGCTGTAATGTAATAATGAAATGAATATTACAAGTTTTCACTTGTCTACTTGATTTACGAAATTATGATTCACAGCAGGTTCGTTTTTTACAAACTGCCTAAACATTCGTTACGAAAATAGCAGCTGCCATGAATTTTTATTTGAATGTCAGCAGCACATTAAAATTTAACAGTTCGTATTATTTGCATTACATTTTAAACTACACGAACGCTTGCAAGCTGATTAAATTATTATTTTAAAAATAGAATCACAAAATCACGTTATTTACTACATTGCCCCATGATTGTCACAGCACTGTCGAAGAAAATCCAATATTATTGAGGCAACTGATTTACGTTTTTTGCAAGCATCTTCATGTAGTTCAAAATACAATTCGTTTGGATTACTTTACAGAATGGAAAATATGTATAAGAGTTTTACGTAAACACTCTCAGAACGATACTTTGCTTCTGATCTAGTATTAACCTTAATTGCGATTAACGGTTTGATATAATACTCAAAATGACATACATGTTTATTAGATTTTGAATACACATCCGAGATTTTCGGTTTTACTTGTATGATACTACCAATGTTTGCATTAGTTTCTTACAATCGTCTAAAGACACAATGTTAAATATAATGACGACAGAAAAGTACAGATTGGTAGCAACAAAGTAATGTGACTGCCATCTTTGTGAAAAGAGGATTCAGTTTATTGTTCCGTACAAAATGGAACAATTAAAATCAATGGAAATTTGATTTTTTACAATAAATATTATAAAACCGCACGGTTTTCTAACGTCGATTGTTGGAAGAGAAACATGACCGAAAGTTTAAAGCTTTCCACAATATAATTTACCAGCTCTTAAATTTTAATTTATCACGCTGTTTTTAGATGTTGCTTTGTTGCCTGCATTATCCCCCGTATTATCGAAATCCAAATAGGTACATATAGGTATGTTTGTTGTATGAAATTTGATGCCGGTTTTTGTAGAAAAGATCCATTTATCTCCTTCTTGCTCCGTCTTTTGAAAGCTCCACCACACCAACAGTGTGGTTAATTTTGCAACGTCGGTTTTCACGTTTTCTATAATATGCACATTCATTTCATCGATATTTTTTCTCTTTTCAAATCTGCGTTTGCCCACCTTGCATTATATGGGTACTAAGACTTTCCACCTGTAAAACACCTGTGATCGCACCGCACTACCATCACCGTGGCTTACAACGAAAAATACTGTTCTTTTATGAGATGCTCAGTTGCTAACATCAAACAACCAACTCACATTTCTATGAATAGAGATAATAATAATATTTATCGTTTATTTATTCAACGCACTGTTACGGTTTCATACACACTAAAAATAAATATCAACACCATAACTGACACATCATAACTGTTAGCTAGCATTCATTACTTGGTAGTTTGTTCTGTGTGAGGACGTATTTTTATAATATATTTCATTGATGATACTTATCGTTTGTAGTTGTAGAAGAGGTTGGTTGTTTTGGTACTCACTTGATCAATTTTATATTAAAATCTTCAATTCTTCCTAGAGATGCTACATGTCTTTAAGCTTGCAACCTGTCTTAGCATTACCAGTATTAAAATCCTATTCATTCTATCGACCAAAAAGTAGTTCAGAAACATTTCTATAAAGAAGATAGCAGTGTTTTTAGCTTGTTCATTATGGTCTGCAGTTCTATTTGCCAAAGCTCCATCTATGCACTATTTTATCTATGTGCTTATACAAATAACAGATTTTCAAATAATATATTCGAAATCTTAACATCCCCATGCGATTGTCTCGACCCCGTTTGTTATGGAATCTGCAAACCGCTAGTTGTGGTCGTTATGCATGTAACGTTTAGCGTGTGCATAAAATCTTCCACCTCCTTTATGATATTGATGCTGCTCCTTTTGCTACTAAAAGGCCGAATTCATTTGACCCGAATGCTTGTGTCTAATCGGTGCATGTTATATTATCACCGTTTCGTTTTGCAGAATTATACAAACTACAATTTTTCTCATCTGAAACAGGAAGACTTTAAGACAAATTTTATTTTACTATCATATTATATTCTCCAAAACTAAATTCGTCTTTGTATTCTACTATACCAAATCTGAATGCATTTTAAAGACATCCACATATGTTTTACATTTGCATATACTTTAGGGTATATTTTTTTATCGTAAAAAGTCGTTGAATTTATTTAATCTGAAGAGTTACCAACTACGTTTGGGGTGACTCGTAATTACCCGCAACAATAATATAATATGTATAATGTCAAGAGATGAATTACTTACGCATATAAATGATATTTATTGATCGATTACTAATTAGATATCAGTAAGTATGCAATGCCTACATACATTTGCTTCAAGTCTCGGCATTGCCTTCATATCAAATTGCAGTTAGTAATGCAATTTATCTTCCTCCAAACCTCATGTCTTCAATCGTTTAATATTAGCCACGCATGAGCAGCGACAAATATAATCGCTTTGATATTATTAGTATTACAACAATGTAATTTGGTCAGGAAATGAGCCAACAAAATTGCAACCCCTTTTTGTAACGTTCATATTCGACATAGGGTTATAAACTGTCAATGATTTGAAGACGTATCCTTTTCTTTATGCTTATCAGCTGCAATGTTGATGAACCTTTTAGCAAAGCCTTTTTAGTCCATACCATGGAAAAAACCTTTTTAGTCCATACCATGAAAAAAATAGATAAACATGGTTTTATACTTTATTGGCCAACCTATGCAGTAGGTTCAACGTAAAGTACACATGTTTGCTGATGAATGATCATTGATCACTAGCAATACAACAAATATTTCCCTAAGGCTCGCTTGAATCTACGAGGAGGAAAACTAGGAATGCTCTACTTTAAGGAATATTGCATTGCACATGATTTTGCGTTTAGAATGCAAAGGACATTTCCGTCCATCTATCCACATAGTATCACAAAAGTAAAAAGTTTATCATTTGTTGACTTTCTCTTTTTCAATTCATAGCAGAATTAACGTATAGTAAAAGCTGGAATTAGTTTGCGTCTGTGTTATTTTCTCCACTTGTTTGGTATATTTAAAATTAAAGCCGGATGTGGATGCACACATTACATTACCCAAGTTATTTTCATGTGCACTACATATATAGAATTATTGAGTGGATACAGATTATTAATCTATTTATTATAATTCGTTCATGCTTAGCTAATATCCTTAAATTGAAAACTTGTTCTTGCTTGATATCTCAACTATATTGTTCTTCATCTTCCAACTATTTAGTAACTATCTTCCGACGGAGATCTTTGTCACAAGTTACTGTTTCCACCTCATTAACCTCAGAAGCAATGAGTAGAAAAGCAAGAAGGACGAGAAGATATTAAGAGTGGGAATCTGTGCAGAGCACACACAAGTACAAACCAACTTGTAAGAAAAGGAATAACATGAAACTTGTCTCGTTTTATTTTCGGAGAAATGGTTGCACATCATGTAGCAATGTGCATGAATGGAATGGAAGGAATAGTACGAAAGGAATGTGTAAGCTTAATATCACATCGTATACATTCCAAATAAAAACAATGAAAAACTCACTTAACATCCACCATCACGACAACGTCCTGTGAACAGGATGAACTGATCCTCACATGAAAAAATGACAAGGACAATGACGTGGTCATTGAATTGGAATTTAATTTATGATAAAAACAATAAATTTTGCTGTTTGTTTTTAAATTCTGAACCTTGCACAGTAAAAACCTTCTTTTCAATTCTCACATTCTCACAATTCTCACAAAATATTATTATAGAAATGCAAAATTCACAAGTCTTTACAAACGGAGTTTCTGGACATTTGAAGGTTACCAAAGAGTAATACAGGGTACGAACGTGAAAGTATAAAGAAATCAAACAAGTCATTTACGGGTATTCCTCTCGACGAAAACGGGTAAAACCAACCTGGACTCTACCTGTGCAGTAGTACGTTACTCCCTAACTTTCATGCTTGTTTTTCCCGTGATTGCGTTCGGGATATATTTATGAGACCACTTTGCTCAGTAGTTGTTTTGCGAAATCGTACAAGTGAGTAAATGCTTATATTACAAATTCTCGATCGCATGAACTTCTGTGATAGTAAAGTCTTTGTACCAATACTGCGGCTAGGCATATACCCAGAATTCTGCCCAGTACTGCTGAGTGCTGAGAACAAACGGGTAATGTAGCATTGGTGAAGTGCGGTGCTTGAGTTTGAACATAATTTAGCAATATAACAATAAACAGCAGGGCAATTCAAAATTATCATATTATAGTGCATTGTACTTTCCGTATTATTGACCAATGCACTAGGGAAAGAAAGAAGACATAATCCTAGAATTTATGTTGAGTGTGTTTTGTGTTTTCCTACTTCTGTCATTGTTAGAGAATTTGTGTTCGTGCCCCCTCGGTATATATTAAACATCTATGTGTTCAACTAAAGTTCATAATGCTCATCTCTAATTCCTTCACTAACGAAATACGAAATACCGAACGGAAGCTTTACAATATCATCAGAGCGCCACAACCATTCTAATAATCATTATAATACAATTCATGTGTAGATTGTGGTCAGCTTTATCTCAACGTGAGTCCATAATTTAACAAGAGAAGCTAGTAAGCTAAACGGCAGCTGAAAAGCGTTACATTTCTTTACGTGATATTTTCTTTTAAAGTTTGCCTGGTTAAATAATAAGGAACATAAAATTGTATTCATAAGAATCAACAAAAGTAGTTTGGTTTTTCTGAAACTGGGTACATACATTCCATACTGATGCAACGTGGAAATTGCACTTGTAAGGATTTACACATTTACCTGAAGCCAGCAACTCTTCGGCGTCTCGTGCACTCATCACACGAACAAATTTTGCAGGTGTTCTGTTCAAAAAAGTTTTTTTTTCATTTTGAGGTTTTACTTTTCCCGTGACGGATTGGTAGACTCTAGTTCTCAACCCTGTAGAGTGCTAATAGTTATAATATGTATGTTTTGAATTCAGCATTACGGTATTTAAAATGATCTTTCTAGCTACTTCCAGAAATGACTCAAAGACAAACACAACAAAATAGTAATTGTTGTGACAAGAAACAGAGAATTCAAGTGACTCAATTGTTACATATATTACTCTCATATTTTTGTATCTCAAAGTAGAGAAAATGGATCTCCACCTATGACTCGAGCTGACTGCTTTCAGTGCTTACAATACAAAGTAGAAAAAACGACAGCACAGTAGTTTCAGAACTTTCCTTAAATGTCATAACGCTTTGGCGATTTAAATCTTTGTGACAAAAAATAAAAGCAGCATACGAATTGAACTCTCAACATGGAAGAACAAACTTTCCCTTTCGGGTAAAAGATTGTTTTCCTGCTTCGTGAATGTTTCTTGTTTCACTTTTTTCTTCGTTCTTTGCTAGAATAAAAATTGTCATTCTTCATTTCGCTTTGAATATGCATGACATGTTGAAAAGGGAAATAAATGAAAAAGTGAGCCTATGTTCACTCATACGCGTCCAATTTTATGCTTTCTTCTGAGAAAATGTAAAACTTTTAAAAGTAAGATAAAAGAAAATGTTTAGGGTACACGGGTACAGTATGCCGGCCAGTAATAGATCGGAACTGTCGTTTAGGTTTACTACAGTGACTGCCTAAGAAAACGCAATAATGTGCTTTAGTGCTTTGGAAGGAAACGATCACATGATGCAAAGCTCGCTTACTATAAGATCTATGTTTCTGAGCTGAATGGCATGTTCTTCAAAATGTCTTGAGACGAAATGTCGAGAAAACATGTTATCAACAAATCGTAAAAGAAAATAAGTAGCGTATTACTATATTTGCTACTTGCTACCCCTTTTATTGCCTATGTATGGCTTTCAATATTCTTTGGTAATTTGTGAATGGTTTTATTTTAACAACAGTACATTACACTTACACAGATCTATACAGAATAAGATTTCGGAGCATCAAAATCCGTTATAGTGAGAGAAAATTAAATGAGATTACATTTGTAATACAAAATGTTGAATCCATATTATTAGCATATTTTACAACCGTTGTTTTCTTATGTTTATTTTGAGATGTGGTAGCAGTAATGACAGTGCTATTGTTCTTTTTTCATCTTGAACGCTCTGATGTATAAAGCAATGATATGTAATGATAAGAAAAAAGAAAAACATAGGACGATGTGCGATATGGATTTGAGAGTGTGAGATTATTGATTGGGCACCGATTTAAAAATACGGCTTCGGATGGGAAAAGTGTTGCTATATATATATATGTATGTAGGACATGCCAAAAAACGATACAAGTATCAGATACTACTGTGAAAGTTGTTGTGAATCAAAAAAATAAAACCAAAGTCCAAACAGAATTCCCCCTTTTCTTTGTTTACAAATTTTTACAAGCTTGATACATTGTCCTGTATTTACAGGGAATGGTGACAACAAAAAATGCCATATCTGTCGATAATATAATATATATAATGTGAATAAAAATGTTTGAAATCATACTTTGCTTATAAGTAGAGATCGTGAAAATTGGCTTACTGCTGCTACCACAAAAACGGCATGCATACATTGACTGAACTAAAAACTTTTTAAATGTCTTAAGCCATAAGATGTAGTACGTGCAACCTACAAGCATTGAAGAAAACGTTAGGGTAAATGGTACCCGGTGCAGCGCCTCAATCCTAACAAGAAAGTCACGTTTTTAAAACTTTTCAATAGGCGAAATTTTGTGCAAAAACCTTGAATGAAAAAAAAATAACTGGGGAATTAGTTTGGTGGGTTATGATATGCATTTTTAGTAAAACAGAACAGCAGCGACAAAATTGCCAATTTTGCCTTGAAGCTTGATAGAAAGCATCATAAAAGTGTATACTGCTAAAAAATGCATGTACTTTTGTTATTTTCAATTTAATGAACAGCGATGTGGAGAATTTAACTGCCTAATATGGCGACTGCGAGCAATGCGCATGTTTATGCTTCATTCAATGCTTAAAGGAGTAGTTATTTATTTGTTAAAGGCACACTACCATACGTATCATTTGTACTTGATACTTTAGGAATTTGAATGAAGACAGTGATGGTTTGACGATGACTGTTTTGGAGAAAATATGTGCGATCGTGCCCAGCCGACTGTTTAACGATCTTGATTGATACTGATAGAAAAGCAAAGATCTTTTGTATGCAAAATGATCCACTCTATCAAGTACGTGATTTTTAGGGAAAACTTTAAAATAATCGATGTGTGATCACGATAAAATTATTCATCTAGGCGATCTAGGCTAGCTTCATTACCACTTTACAACAACTAATCCCTCAAAAAAACAATGTAGTTCAGCGAAAAATATCTACAAGTATAGATGTAGTTTGTTATTTTACTGTTCAAGCTTTGCTGAATATTTGCAACATGCGACTATTTGGCCGTTATTGGGGTCGCTCCAAAACGCGATCGACAAAAATGGACGAATCTAGTTTACGTATTTGCAATTCAAGAGATGTGATCTCATAGTAGGTGATGAGTTGTTGAGATCAGGGAATATGATAAGTAAGAAACGAACTGAAATTTTCATAAAAAATAACTTGGTCATCTGCTTGATTGCTTGGTATCTCTGTCACTCCCTGAAACGGTTACAACTTAATACCACATTTCCTAGGATGAAAACGCGGTGACATTTACATTTTATTTCCAATCACAACATGAGGATGATTTTACCTATTGCCCAATAAAAAGATAATATGGAATAGATTTTAGATCTTCATTAATGAGCCTGCCTTACCGACTGCAAAAAGTGAATACAAAATTCTAGATCTGACAGGAGTCAAAGATTCTTTTATTTGTAATCATTCTTTTCAAATTCTATGAATATCTACTTTTGATGATGATTGAAATCAAAATGTTGATAATTGAATGACGTTAGCATGCTGGTTTTCAGTGATTTTTATTGCTGCTTCAGCCGATTTAATCAACCAAAACTATCGCACCTTGTAGAATTATACACATGGCTTACGTCTCTACACGTACACTTTTGTAATAATTGTGCTCTTGACTGTCACACTGTTTTTGTCCTGTGCTCGTCCTATTGCAAAACATTTTTTAGCAATCATAATTTTTCCTTCTTTCTAGTTTATGCCTGCTGAAAGCTATTTGATGCCGTTTTTGCCTCATAATGACACATCAGAACAGACTAAACAGATGCCATCATCACCGTCATTATGATTATTTTCTTTATTGAAGTTTTGGTTTCGAGTGAGACAAGCTAGAAGAGCAATTGTCGGGTACAAACCTTCTAATTCATAAACTTCATAAATACATTTTTACATCTACATCAAATATCCAAGCGTATGCACGGTGCACTCGTACGCAAGTCAAGTCTTGTTAGTAGTTTTATAATCCCCTTTGGCAAATCATCGCTCCAAAATAAAATAAAACCATTAGATGAATTCAAAATCAAAAAATTAGATCAGCTATTATTATTTGCTTACAGGTTGGACGTTCCAATATTTCATAATAGCCTATAATTTTGAATTTGCCGTGCAGGGTCCAATTGAATATAAATACCTCCTATAAAAAAATGAGTGGAGATTAGATCATTTGGTAGCTCTTTACTGAACAAAATCACTACGCAGAGGATGAAAGGTCACGACTGTCATATAAAATGAGTATGCTAAAGGGAAAAATCAGCAGGTAGCTTTTTTTAGTTAGTTATAGTTCAATAATATGCAATATAAGGTCCCAAAAAGACACCTTGTACTTGCGACACTGCACCTTGCGAACACACGTTTTGTGGGCTGGGCATAAAAGTATTCAATATAATCTTCATGATCATTTTCGTATTACAGGGGTTTGAAAGAATTGCAATTTTACTACGTCAGATTGTACGAATTATTATTATGTTTTACTATTCGTGTAGCCTTTTTATTTTTTGCGCTGTAATTTTTAATGATCAGTTGCATATAAGTATTGCATCATCAGCGACGTTAAAGATTTTAGTGGTGACAGATACCGACTACGGGAGAGAGAAAACAACGTTATTGAACATTTATTGCAGATCTTATTTTATTCATGGATTTTTAAAGCTATAATTTTTTCAGCCAACGGAAAAATAAATGATTAAATGATAAATCCGTTCAACTAATGCCTGGTGCTAGTGATGACGATGGGTGATTCGATAGCACGTGAATGAACAAAAACGCACTTACAAATTACATGCTACAAATAATAATGCTAGCTAGTAAATACCCATGACGTATAATAAAATGTGT
>JAQIXW010005477.1:0-10353 GCA_034700685.1 Willowsia buskii | reverse complement strand
CAAAACAGCTTTGACAGCAACATCTTGTCATTGCCATCATATAACACGGCCGCATTTCATTCTCTACTCTTGACTTTACAATCACAAAAGGCAATGCAGTAAGCAGGAAAACACTCCTGAAGTACGCAGTTAACCAAAAGTAGTGAATATAGTACGCCAAGGCAATTGCTGGCAAATATCAGATGAAGACGGTGTATGGCCAGAAAATATGCATTACAGTATATGCAGATATTATACTGCCTAATTTTATACGTATAAAGTAGCATCTGTCATTTGTAGAAGCCACATGATGATGACGATGAAAAGCAACTCTAAACTCAACAAAAACGGATTGTGATTGCATGAGATGATAATGATGCTGCTGCTGATGACACAACAACAGAAACTCCGCAGTTTGGTGCTCTTCTCTCTAGAAACTACGATTACTTCTCCCTAACTCTCTTAATTTTTTGCAATATGCCAGCACTACAGAGAGTTATGTACCAACAAATTTCTGCAAGATGAAGGCAAATAATAACAAGCCAAATCAGAATCAAGCACTAGTACTTGAACTGACTTACAAAGATGTTTCGCAAAGCGCAGCAGTTTCTACAAATACGCAGATGATGAATACTCCTCTTCCCCTTCATTTCATAGGTATAAAACTTGAACACAACAACAAACATCATCATTGTCTTTGTTGTCGTCATCATCATTAGCGAAAGTGTAGAGTCGCAATCCAATAACCAATAAGAATAAATTAATGTTCTTTGTACTTTATATATTAGAAAATGGGAAATTCAATATTCAGCTTTAGTATCTTGGATTCTCTTCTTCAGCTTTGATAGCTGGTATTATTGAGCAAGAGAAGAGGTGAGTTGTCGAAAAGAGTTAGGGGCCAAGAAGAAGCGCTTGTGCTAAGTTATCCCCCTACTATACCGAACCGTGTAGCAGTAACAGAAAAACACAATCTCATGGTTCACTCACACTAGTCATATCTTCCACAATACAATACAACGCCATATCAGCAGCACCATACACGCCAACTGAAACGAATCGAACACGGAGTTGCATACATGGACATCCCATAAAGCCAACATAACTAACTCTGCAAATTTTCTGCATGAAACCCTCTTGTCATGCTCATGTAGAGTGGTATGTTCCTACTTGACTATACAGTAAAAAACAGGCTCGTGCAAGAATAAATAATATACATACACTATGAATGTATTCATGCACGAGCATACCTCTACTGTTGAGACCACTCTTTTCGGCAAATGCTAGCTATAAACACACATCGTGCCTAATAATAATATGCTTTTGTACTTTTACTTGAGCTGCTGCGAAGTAAAATGTTTAGGTTGGGAAGGAGGGCGGAGTTGGAAGCTCGCGAAAACCTTGAATTCATGACCTTGCTAAAGGACAATATGGATTTTTCCATTACTCCTCTCCTGCAGAGGAGGTTGGTGGTGGTGGTATTGGCAATATTACACACTATACAAAAACAGTGCATGAATCTATAACACCTTCGTTCTCTTTTTCCTCAATTTCGAACAGCATACTTTTATACAAGACCATTTATAAATTAAAGCAGCAGTACAGAATAATTTTTTATAATTATGTGTATATAATATGATATATTTTCACTCATGAGTTGCACATGCCTCTATTTCTTTACCACCAGCCGTACTGCTTACTCCTGTCTAAAGGGTTATGTGACTTCATTTTTAAAATATTAAAACTACAACTTTGGACTTATAGTGAAATGCCGCAGTAGTACTAATAATACTGTAAAGGAACCTTACGGACAACATTCCCATTTCACTTAGTTAGAGAAATCACGTAATACATTGGTTCCTTTTTAATATCAAATTTTTGTGGATGCTTAATGCTCCCATTCTTCTTATTTTCCTAATCATAATTCACAGCATAAATCCAAAGTCCTCAAAACTTTTTCTTCCTCTGCAAAGCACAGCATACATGAAACCTTGGTCATGCACAATATGCCATGTATATTTGTGCAGGCATGAATTTTGGCTTTAAAAATACCTTAAGAAGCAGAGCAACTACTAGATATTATCATCAAGAAGATCATGATCATCGTTTGATGTATTTATAGTACACAAGCAGAGAAAATATCATTAAATTAAGCAGTTTTTCCCTTGTCTCGCCGCAGGTTTTCTTCAAATATTTTATGCAAAAAGACCTGAAACATAATAATATACAACTTGGATTGTAACATTGGGGTGATATAATAATAATAATAATAGCATGTTGTTTACGCAATCTTTACATGATTAAACTATTTAAAGCATTCGTGGAATTTTAAAGAGGATCATGTACAATAATCCTGACTAGAAGTGCTTCTTTGCAATTTAAATTACTCTACCGTGTTCCTTCTTTCCATACTCCCAAGAGTTTTTTTCGTTTGTACTTTCCTCTATAATCATGTCATAAAGTAGTCAAATTAAAGTTTGCTTTTTAATAAAAGAACACTTTTGCAAAGCTAGCCGTGTCTAATAAAAGTAGGTATTTAAGTCATCAACCATGATCAGGCAATGCAATGTACATATTCTACTGTACTACAGTACATTTTTGCTCGTTTATATAAAAAAAAACTTTTAGTCGACTCGTGTCATGAAAAGTAGCCTGCCCTTCCTGTCATCTCGGATCTTTCCAAAAATATTTAAATCCGGCTGTGAAATAAACTTATAGAATTTTTAAAGACACAATATACAAGAATGCTGAAACTTTATGCATATTAAAAAAGTAAAAATAAGCGTGCATGCTAGAATCGTTCAATATATGTAATGCTAATTCACATAACATGCTTTGTTTTAACTTTATTTATGTTGCACAATATACTTTTTAGCAAAGAAAGGAAAAACAGCAAGGTCGACAATGGCAGGGAAAGAACGGGGATCATACTGGACATAAACGGAGTCAGGTAACTTAAAATAGCTTGATTATATGCTGTTACTACACAATACACAGTCTTACAGAAAATCCTGATGTGTTGGGAAAATGTACTCGAATAATAATCTATTATGCCATAATACGTATATTCTACCAACCACACTACTTTCATAATTGCATCAAAAAATCTTTTCATTTTATATTTAGAATTGTGCACACAAACATTTTTTGCCGCATTCTCCATCTGAAACAAAGTCATGTAATAGGTATGGGATTACACTATTCTTCCATCATCAAGTTCCAGTTTATTCCATTCTTCGATTCAGTTGAATTACCCATCTACCTTAATTTTTAAAATCAAATTCTTATGAAGGTTGAATGTAGGGCATTTGAAAATGCAGTGGCGACAGGATAGGTAGCTGCATAACAATTGGATATTGTGTAGCAACTTTGCAAAAAACTACGTCGTAGCGTAGTGCATATTGCAAGTGTACCTACACGCACAAAATGAATGTTATCACCAAGTTCTACGCTCGACTACAAGGTTGCAAGAATGCAATGCACGACTAAACGAATAAAAAACACATGGCAAAGTTTACAATATACGAGTGGAAAAACAACATATACTAGCTCCTATAATGCATACATATTCAATATTTACATTCCATAATACACTCTTTTTATATATCTTTCACCGTGTTCCGAAACCATCACTTGCTTTACAGCATCGTGTACTTTGCTATTTGCTTTACTATATCATCCATATCTCAGATCTTAAGACAGAGTCGTGTTGTGCCATTTTGTGTGCATCATCTGCAGCACAATTATAGCACGCAAACAACTCCACAAACAAGCATCAAAAGTTGCAAAAATACTCCAAGCTTTCTGCACATGGCAAGTACAAGCGAATTGGATAAAGGAAAACGAGAAGTGAGCTGTTTTGGACTTTTCTATAGATTATATATGGTTTGCTTTATTTGAAACATAGATGAAAAGAATGCATTCACATTCAAGGTAAAATGACAGCGGGTGCATTATACGACACCAACGCTCTATACATATATAATCATCAAGTCAAGAGCACAGAATTTTCTACATGCTGCACATTGCAGTATTCGTTTATAACTTATACCCATAACTAACCGATCCAATACTTGTTTCTTGGTTGTCGAAGAACCACTCTTCTCGAGGGTACGACCCAATCTACGTCATTCACAATGAAAGTGGATGAAGACAGCAACAAACGCAAGAGGAGTGGGGAAGACTTACAAGCAATGTACACTTTAAGCCTCCCTTTCTTCTACTTTCGCGTTATTTTCACCATATGGTCTGTTTTTAGACTTTCGTGATGCAATTATTACCACGCTCTCATTCCAATTTAGTATCCATATTTCTCAATATTCGTTCATTTTAACAATAACGCCCACAAGAACAATCTTCCTACAGTGCATATATCTTCAATGTTGCATATTATGACACAGATTAAATCTAATGCAAATCTACAAAATGCAAAGTAGCGCAAAACAGTGCGATGCAGCAAAAATAATGAATGAAATAAACAGCGTTCTGCATAAAATTCATTCTATTAATACGAAAAATATATACTTTTGGCTTTTACAACAAAGTCTGCTTGAAAAACAAGTCAAAACACAATAAATGCATTGATCAATGAACTTTGGTTATTCTGCACGAAAACATCATAAAGCGATATATTATTACTGCAATTATTGCAATTTTACATTCTTTGCTTGCAGCTAATATGCATACTTGTTTTAAAGAAAGAAAGATGCACATTTCATTTATGTTTAGTATAATGCATGAACTGCATTCACATGTTTTTTAACCACACACAGTACATTCACCTTATCCCAGTTTTCTTTAGGTTCTTTCAGTGCACTCTAGCAACAATACAAACGTGCTTCATGCTTTTCATTTCGTCCAACTTCGTCGACCACCATGCATGGCATCAGCCATCAGCTTTTCCCGTGGTAATTTTTTCAACTCAACATCACAACCTATGCATAACCAACTCACACTCAAGTGTATAAGCACAAAGATCTTTCTCAGCTTGATGCATCTGCGATCTGCGCGATTGTAATGATATGATGTTAGGTAGATATGATGTAACGAAACGCAAACTGCGCATTACCCGATTGTTGCCTATTTGTGGGTGGTGTGTGTTGTCCTCATAAGAGTTCATATCTCCCCATGTGATAACTCTGCTTCATGTGGCCAAATGGTGAATATAATATATGGTGATGAGGGTAGTATTTAAGTATATACATTATCTACTAGCCATTACTAATTTTCAGTTCACTACCATGTTAAACCTTCTGAGCAAATCAAGCGAATGCTGACGAATTTCATTGTAACTTTCTCATATTCCCGAAATCAATAAAATTCCATACAACTTTCTCTTTGCATGCACCTGTTACAGTTTCATTTTCATTAATTGATCTCCTCGAATCTCAAGTTACTAAAGTTACATTTCACCCCATTACTATTATTTACTGAATTTCCGTATTTGTGGGTTCCATAAAGTCAAACTGAAAACTGCACATTAATTCATTATATCATTGAATCATTACCATGAGTCTAATGTTGGTTTCTCCATATATCTAATTTTGCACACTAGCCGTGTAGTCCAATGACTTTTTGTGAATAAAAATTTGCATTAGAATAAGCAGGTAATGTAGAAAATATGCTGGAAGCCAGAGGATAACTCCACAGAGACTCAAGCTAATAATATTTCACATTCAACGAGCGAGAATAAATATTGTGGCAAGCTTTTACCTGTTCGTGCCCAGATGTGGCCTGGCTTATACCAGATAAATTACATCAGAATTCCAAACCAAGTGCAATAACTCAGCAAACTGGCACCAAAATAAGCATCCTCGTCAAGTATTATACTCATTCTTTTTGACAATGTTACGTATCCTGGTTTCTGAGAGTTGGGTACCACTGCCATTTTATTAGTTCGCATGGTGTATGCTTCATTTAACTACACACAAACCTCAATATTCTTTGTACATCATGATTATGATGCTCTTTCGCTGCCTTTCTATAAAATATTCTATTACAAATATCAGGTAAATACTGGTAAAGAGAACTAGCCTCTAGTATTTGCTGCTACTCAGCAAGTTTCTCTACCTTTTCTTTGAGGCAACGTAGCCTGTTCAGCGTTTCATGAGCACAAGCAAAGTTCATTATAAGTAATGTACAGCATCATGGTGTGCAACCATTTGCTCACTTTGTGAGGTATGGAAAGTGGAAGAAGGGAGAGTGCAAATTTTTTTTTGCAGAGTTAGTGGCTGACGATATGGTGTAGTTGAACTATTGGACGATCTCATCATCGCCAGCGTCCTCCACATCTTACATTACCTCGCCGATGCGATGAACAAACAACCTGAACTTTTTTGCTGCATTAAATAAATAGCATTGCTGCAGCAGCAAGATGTTTTTGCATGTCGTTTTATCTTGATTTGCTATAAGGCATTCCATTCAAATTCCTACCTTTGCTTCCTTACCTCACCATTATAGTTAACTACATAATAATACAACTAAATATACAACCATTATATTATTATCATCGAGAAAGGGTTAATATGAGGGAGGGAAATATACGTGGGAGCTAAAGCTGATAGATTATAGTCATTCTACATTAGTTTCTTCGCAAATGGCGAATTTCAATAAAATTTTCCTTACAATTCTTGGAATCCTTTTCACATCACGAATCTTCATTGTACAAATGCAGTGTGTAGAATGTAGACACAAGCACACAATGCATGTAAAGTAGTCTATGTATTGAATACATAAAGTAATTCAAAAACTTTTCAACACCTTTAGCATCCTCTGTTTTTTGTACAGGGGAAAATGCTTTTGGGCAATACATAATACATTAAGGCCAAAATAGATAACTTTTCCCCTTCATTTAATCTTCCTTTAAGTTATTCAAAAGGCTTGTTTTAAACATGTGCCCTACAATATTGTACTTTACTAAAGCACATGTACGCACACGTTCATTCTAAGAAAAACTGACGTTTTCAGCTTGTTTTTCTTTTCTCTCCTCACTTATCACTTGGGGCTTTAAAAATCTTTGTGCGAAAAACATGAAACGCAAAAAAAAACACGTTATATTATAAGCACATCGTCATCAACACATCATCTTACAACAAGTTAAGTTGGCCAATTTATTACACGGATGCAGCAAATTATTGTAATGAGAACCTGAGAAGAATTATTGGATGTAGGGATGGTGGCCTAAGCCGTCTAAGTGAAAAAGGAGCAAGAGAAAATTTATTTAGTGAGTTATGTGTGTGCAAGTGAATTGGTACACACACCGACCCACGTTGCGAGTACACCTGAGAAGCCTCTTACGTAGATTGCCAAAATATCCGATAGATATTTAACATGAAGGATATTATATTTTTCAACACAGCATATATATGTATTACATTAGTTTATTCATATTCCTGGCTATCAGGATGAGAAATGCCATATAATTTGATGTATCATAAAACTTGTTAATAGGGGTAACAATGCATATTATGCCATGTCATGGTCATCTTCTCTTTTCTGTTGTTTAATAGCATGAAAATTACTAGCTGCAAGCGTTTTACTCATTTGCCAGTCTTAAGTGCGTAGTAGATTGTAGCAAAGGCTCAATGTAAAAGTAAACGTGGTATGGCCTATTATTGTCCGTTGTTCAGATTCGATATACCATCACCGTTCTTCGATTCATGAACTATGACTAATAACGTTTTTTTTAATGTAGAGACAATGTTGGAATTTAGTCAATAGATAGGTATATGAAATTTTCCCAGTAAAATAATAGTGTCGTCCTTCCTGCAAAGTTAACTCTTTTAATCTTACTATATGTAAATCTTAACCTCAACTCAAAACAACTCGTATGGGCCTACCTAAACACAATTTACATAGTGATTTGGCCCTTCATGTTTCTCCCGATAATCATAATACTTTTACCTAATATCACAACATCTAGTTTATGATGTATGCACATATATCTATGCATACATCAAAGATTACACTGTGATAGCCCCTGCAGCATTCCCTACCCTATTGCTTTTTAATGTTTGCTTTAAAACACGCTGATTATTAGCTATACCTACACGAACGACGATCATGATTATTATTCGCGCTTTCTTCTGACTAACTGCTTTTTTCCCACTTGCACAAAACTTGTTCTCTCCTTTGATGCACCCTCTCTTTTGTGTTTCTGTAAATACTAGTAACCAATTTTCATTTACACTTATTACAATATGCAAAATATATGTATACAGTCCCCGTTTGTAAACCACATGTAATGAAAGTATGCCTGCTTTTAAAGCTGTAATATTTTCGAGATTTTATAGGTAAATACGCAACCCAAAGTATTTTTCTTCCTCTCTTTCATCTCGGATCGTTTTTTATTTTGTATCATTCATTATATCGTGTTATTATAAGATACTAGAGGTAGCAGTCAAGTAGAACATGACAAAATACTAACCGCAACATTAGCGGTACATGGAAAGTTACGTTCCCTGACATATCAACCACCACAACTATACCAAACACCCAATTAAAACTTACGTCCTTAATTAAAGACCCTGAACTGGGATAATATTTTTTTGTCCCACGGCGATTCCAGTTCTCAAAAACAACGAAGACCGAGTTTGAAGTTAGCAGTTAGCACACATCTGGCTCCTATATATTGGTGCAAAAACATTGTATAATGCAGGACTTAATGAGTAAACTCTTTCATCATATCATAGTCATAACGTTATATAGTTTCCACTTTTCCTTTATTTATATGATGGCACTGTTATAATAATGAATATTAATATTCATGTTTCCCTTTCTTCGCCCTCGATCACTTGCTTGCTCTTCTTCTTGGCACATGTGTGAGTCAAAAATGATTTACGTCATGCAGTCTCACTCAATTAAAACGTAATATCGGCTCTTTTTAGCACAAAACACCAACACCATATACCAATATATGTACAATCGACCGACCAAACCACTGCATCATGCTATTAGAGACCAGAAAAGTAGCTAAAAAGTGGATATGTTATTTCTGCAATCTGCAATGGGGAAAGTATATCAAATATCAACAAAGAATTCTTATTCAAGCTAAACTAGTATTATTTATATAGTGGTGGAAGGAAATTATACTGCGCTTTACTCCTTTCTTATTTTTGCATTTACATCATCATCATCGTGTTCCCATGCAGCTGTACCGAACTACTTCCACATGACGTTGGTGGTGAAAGGAGACCAAGTCTGTCACAGAGAAGTGGAGTAGATGTGGGACGCAAACGCATTTCGAGTTTCCCAACTCATTCATAACAAGCTCCCACCTCTTCTCTCACAAAGAAAATGGCTTGCATGCAGTTTTTCTTCGTTCTTACGTATCGCTGTTATACTGCTTGGAATATACTGTTGGAAAGAGTTATAAAGAGGTCCATTACCTATGATCTCCTCCTTTCGTACCCTTTTTCGACCTATTTCTCAAAATACGGCGTAGTTTCATGTGATTTAATACCTTCGTTTTCTTGAAGCATGCCTATACTGTATATACTGCGCCTTTTTTGATTTGCCATTTATCCTAAACCAGCGGTTTATAAATGGCACGTGGAATCATAGCAGAAAACAGTGTTTTGGAAGCATTGAAAAGAATATTTGCAAAGCAATATTGCTTATTTATTACAAACATCCAGTAAAGTAACACGTTTATGCTACCTGCCGTTTATGAGCCATCGTTAAGGTTGTTGAATAACTTAACTGACAGCATTTTCGCTAATATTATCATCAAACATCCGGAAGCATTTAATTTAAAACATCGTCAAAATACCCCGTTTGTTAAAATATATTCACCTAGTGTAGGAAACCGTATGTAAATGTGCATTCTTTTACAAGGGATTGCAATCGATGAATCCAAACTGTAATGGCAAACACCTTCTCAGAATTCTGGCTATATATGAGGTTTGATGGTACAATTCGTTCTTTTTGACGATAATGCACAATACCAAAATATCAACATAAAACATTAATAATCAATATGAAGCAACAAAGCATATGTAAGACGCAACAAAGATGTACAATGCCGTGACTGCCGTGTGTCAAATTTGTAACAACGGAACGATCAACAAATTTAGAAACGACACAAGGCGAGACATAAAAATAACATCAGCATACGTTTACGCGTAGTTTAATTTAATGAAACAGACTCACTTACATGAAAAAAGGAACAAAGTCTGATATAATGGGAGAAGGAGAAAATTGAAACATGGTTGAAACATGTCAGATACCTGAGTTCTCAATTATGTATGATCTTACGCTACGCTATAGCTTAAATTATCTATCTATGATTAAATTTCAATTCATAAAACCGACTTACAGATAGATCTACAAATCTACATGTTTGACGTAACGTAAACTTCTAAAAACTAATTTATCTGC
>JAQIXW010005476.1:0-10356 GCA_034700685.1 Willowsia buskii | reverse complement strand
AACGTTTATTGATGCAGAGACAAGAAAATACCTATAAAATACATACGCTGGAGTATGAAAACTTGCCATGATCCCATACCTTCAGATTTCTCAAATAAACGTATTATTTGGAGCATAAAATACCATCAAAACATATTACCTACCTACTCACCATTAGATAAGAAGACACATATCATGAAGAGAACAAAGAAATATAGGTATTTACACTTGGCAAAGTTTCTAGCTGATGTTGCTGTGTGGCTTGTAATGTAAAGCAAGATGAATAGTCCATTCCCTCAAGTAAGAAGATTCTACATTCCTCCATACAATTTGAGAGTTGAGAAGAACCAGAAATAGACATATGAACCAAACTGGTCATGCATTATGACAGGCAATATATATTGTAAGTAGAGTAGACTAAGGTTTTCACTCACTTCTCTCTCACTTACTTTCACAGTAATTTCCTTTTGCTTCCAGGCTCTCTCTCTCTCTCTCTCTCTGGCTCTTTCTCCAGATACGAATGTGTGTCTAAATCTTTCCAAGAAAACCCGAAAAAAATGCCCAATGAAAGTGTGTGCATGTGATGTGTGTTGTTCGCAAGTAGATTTTGAGCCTTTGAGAATTTTCACTTGATAATAATCATGTATGGTCATGGCAGAAACATCAGTCATGGCACAAGCCCAAAATCTAAGTGAGGAGAAGAAGAGTAGAAAAATAACCGAGAAGACAGAAATATCTCATCCGATATGAGTAGACATTTAACATTATTATATTTATGTATTTGTGTAGATAGATATCTTTGGAGCGAGCATATTTTCTTTTTGGAATATAATATGGTTTTTTCATCCACTTTACCTTTTCTCTTTGTCACGCGCTTAGTATTCTGAATGTATGCACATTCAAGTTATTTTGAGACACAAAGGAAAAAAGAATATTATGAAAGTACACGTCCTATTCAATAAGGTTTTTTGAATGCAGCCACATCTATAGAACAGTTTTATAGCTAGTACATGACTTTTCTCTAGCTCTGCTCTAGTGCATATGTGCCAATACGTAAAAATGTAGGAAAATGGCGAAAATGACAATTCTTTTCAATTTCTTCCCATTTTGTCACGAATAAAATCAAAATGGGAACACGGCTACTGCGAAGGAGACAGTGAAAAACATGTATATATAGAGATGATGATCATCACCGTGAAAATGGCGATGAAGATGATTACAAAAAAGGAAAAGCAGAAAAGGAGAGAAACATGACAAGACGATAACGAGAGAATGCACTGCTAACAATATACACATTCGTATTTGGGCATACAACCGCCATTCATTGGTTAGTAGTAGATTCATAAATGTATAGGACAAAAGGGAACTATTGAAAGATGTGTGAGGAGATAGAACACAGGAACTTGTAGAAACTCCCAAAAAAAACAGTGAGATGAGCTATACACGCATATCTATACTTTGGCATAAGGAAAAGTGGAAGGAAGAAGATGTGTTATTTGAATCTGTCAGAGAAGTCGAAAAGTTCTCCATCACTTCATCTTCATTCCTTCGCGCACTTATTTTTTCCTTCATCTTTTCTACCAAAAAAAGGACTCTGCCCTGCTTCTTCTTCTTTCTCCCTCTTTCTGTTCTTGTGTCATTGCCAATCACATCACACATGAGCATATGACAATGACGAGTAGTACTTGCAGAACAAGATTGTCATTCGAGGCTAAATTATATCCTGACGATCCTTTTCAATTACCACTGGAGGCTATCAAACGAGGCAACTACATGTTTTTTGTGCGCAGGAAGACAGAGAAAGAAAAGTTTTCATGAAATGTAAAAATAGTTCAGTATACCTAGCATGTCCGCCATCTCATAATGGTCATGCCATTACACATTGAATTGGAAAGGAAAAGACATGTCCCTTCAACGGAAACGACCAATTTTTACAATGATGTTAGAAAAAAGGGACTTCTTCGTAGACGGAGGGCGAGAATTGGACTGTTTTAATGGAGATGGAAACTAGAAACCTAGGCACTTGTTCTGCTCCAGTGAACGACTGTAACTTCAATATAAGTTCCTATTGTGTGACTTCTTTATTTTCACTATCGTCATCCGTTTTTATTGGAAAGCAATCTGTATGGATGACATGACATGGGTGGTCAATATGAAAAAAGGTTCTATGTGTGTTCATGGAACATCATGTTGACAATTATCAAGTTTTCTGCTACATACATATATGCAATAGCAAAAAAAGATAAAAAAAATCTTTCCACACATATAAATATATTTCATATTATTTTCCTTCAATTTACGAGCAGGAAATTAAGGATCAGAGAAAATTATAATTTATGAAAAATAATAATAGAAAGTAGAGCATACTATCATTAGTTAATGACAAAGAACCGGAAGTTAAAATCTGTACCCAGTGACATTCCTGATTGACTGTCATCATCCCCTCCTGTGTTTACATTTTCAACTTGACAATTTAATAACAATTGTTTATACCGTGTAAAGATGTTGAAGAAGTATGTAGATATTTTATTTTTTCCATACAAATTGTAAGCGATTTTGTTTCACTGTAAAACTATATAGGTACGCACATTTCCCATACAAATTTTGCATGATTACTTTTTCTACTCTTGTCAAGAGAGGAAGTTGGGACATTTTTCTATTTACACCAGCATGACGTCTCCGTGTCGCTAGTGCCACTCTTAACAGAAATGTAGTTGAAGCTGTAATTTTCTATTTTGTATGTACTTTCGTGCGAAATTCATTTTTGAGGGAATGTAATTCTGATAAAAATGTAATATGGGAAGCTAGACAACTTGGTGCAGTTTAACAAACGCAAAAAATTGCACAACACATTTTCACGAGATATGTTCAAAAGCACATTCTGCACACCATCATCAGAAAAAGTTGTGTTGTCGTGTGTGTATATACTTTACATGCTGTAAAGATAGACAGAGGAGGGAAAAAGAGTGGAAATTCCCTTTTGGGATGACATGTAATCACAATCACAGGATTTTACTCCACTGCTCCAACGCTGTTCATCATCGTGTCTGTCTGTCGCTTTCAGAAGAGAAAATCTAGAGGGAAAGTGTGTAAGAATGTATGTATCTCTCCACTGGTAAAAATAACATGTTGAACAAAAAAAGAGAGGGAAAGTTTGCCGGAGTGAGTGAGCACCATGACATGAATTTGACGTAGAATATACATTGCCGTGAAAGAAGCTGTTACTCTTCCGCTTTACTCATGCATGCCGGTCTTTTTTGGATGTTGTGTTCATATTTATGTCTGCCAGTCTTCCTATTAAAATACAATTTTCTCTCCTCCGGTTTCGATATATTTATTTAGGTATATGCATAATCCATGCATATATATAACACTGTGGAAATCTCTAAATGAGTTGAGCAGGAAATGGGTTTAAATTGCTTTCACTCTGGTTGGGTGACACTGTATGATTTCATGTATAGCTTTGCTAAACAACAAAACATTCAGTTCTGTATAATATGCGTGGGTACAAGACTTTGCGATCAGAAGGAACATATTTTATTCTAGAGTGACTTGCTTTATACTCTCTAATATTTCTTACGTATATATCCTCTTCGGGTGTTGGTGTCGTTGATAGTGAGGGAGACAAAGGGAATGACACGGCAAGTTTTCCTCCCTCAGGTCGGAATTCAGAAGAAGGAAATCCAATTATATTTACATTTTGATTCACTCCTTCTCTCACTTGCTTGCTTCCCATAAACAACTTGCTAGTTTTTCTTCCTTTTGTTTGGCAGTAGTAATATATGTACTTATAGATTTTTACTATGTAGAAAGACGCGTATATTAGATGGAATTTGAACGACTGTCGTCGTGAATGGAATTTTTATCAATCAGGCAAGAAAGCTTTATAGCATGGCTATGTACATGTAGTCATCTCAAGGTAAAGTCAGGTATGCATAAAGGTTGTTGAGGGAGTTGAAGTAATGAAATTGTACAATTGGAAACTGAAGCAATGCAGTAACCGACCCAGTGGGTTATTTTCACCTTTTTATTCGTTCATGTATAAAGCTGTGAATTTTTTCGTGACTGCTAAAGCTCATTTATGAATGAGATATCCAAATGGACGCAACATTTGCGGATGATAAGGTTTTGAGCTGAAAACAGGATCTATATATTTGCGTCTAAGATTTGAGATTATCTAAAGTAAAGGAAATTCGACAATTTTTCGAACAATAGTTAGCATACCATCTCAACATGACTTTACAATTAATTTTTAGAGAACCAAAGTTTACAACTAATTTTTAGCAGCGACATGTTTGTACGTGTAGAGACACATGGGTTTATATATTCTGGTCATAGCACACACGTACTCATTAAAAGTCTTTTGAGGTGCGTGATAAAGTTATAAAAATGGACAAAGTTTTCTGAGGTTTTAATGAGTTATCTAAAGTTTACATTTGAACTGACATAAGGCAAGCTAAATCTAAGAAGAAATGGTTTTCCAGTCGTACATAAAAATATATAATTTTGGGAGGGAGAACGTGTACTCAAAACCTGTCGTTTAGTGTCAGGTTCAAATGAATCCTGATTTAATTGTATTATCATACTAAAATGTTTAAAGCAGACGCCGTTTACTGAATTGTTAGATTTTTACTAGTTATCAAAATGTGGAGATGATTGAGCGATGATACAAATATTTTTTTTTTGATTCCCATTCATAATGTGCTTGAGTATAATTCAAGTGGCACTACTTACGTAAGTAAAATACTTCTTTTTATTGGTCATCCATAAGAAAAGCTAAAGTGGCAGACAAACTTTGTCCATTTTTATCCTCCGTCGCCCTTCAGGGCTAATTTGACGAGTGCCTGGGGGTCGGGCCTTTCCTGTCATGAACCGTGCCATACACATTGTCTATACTCCATAAAATATTCAATATATATTATATACCTCGATTCAGTGACATAAACAGAAAAACAGAACCCATATAATCACACTCATTCTCCAGAATGGCTAATAATTGCGTTCTTATCTCTTCTTCCATGAATAAAAATATACATAGATTTAATGAGTATAAATATCCTTGAATGGATGTAGCCAAAGAATGGAAATTAAACAGGACAAGATACGTAAAAGGGAAATGTAAACGCTTGTACGTGTACCGCAGGGGCTTCTGTCGCGTTCATCCGCTCCTGTTCACTCTTCGTAAATAAGCTTTTTTTTCTTGCTTTCACTCGGAAGAAGAAGAGATCTATGGAATGAGCTCAATAAATCTAGATTGAGCTTTGAGTTACAACACCCACATCTGCCTTCCTTGTCTTCATGGGATATAGTGACTCCTACAATTTCTCTTTCACACATGGCGTGTGATGCGATACTGATGCTGCTTCTGCAAAATTGCCACTACGACTCCCCGGATAAAGAAGAGCAAACAGTAGAGAAGTTATCTAGACGCTATATCTCAGCCTATTTCAGTATTTTGAGATCAAATGAAAGAGTGTGTGGAGGATTCCTATGCAAATAATAATATGTATAACTATTAGGCACGCACAACTTGGTCGGAAATTTTCAATGAAATAACTTTGTAATTGTAATGATGTGTAAATACTACACAAACAACATACTTTTCTCTTGGAATCCGATCTTCTATTTATTTGCAAAGCACACAAGATGGCGGCTTTCCCTGCTTTTGTTGTGGGGGAAGTAACGAAAAGTGTAATTTGTAATATTTGAATATATACTAGGTATACAATACATATATATTTTGTATTTAAGCCTTCCTTCCAAATTCTTGTACCCCGGCTGAGAAAAGCATCCTTTCACGTAAAAAGTTAACAGTCTCCACAACTGTGTCGAGTGGAGGGCTCTACTCCACAATCAAAATGCATATTATCGGAATCGCAATGCATCTCCTTCGTTCCCATTTCCTCCTTGTCTTAATGCTCGTGAACAGGCATATATTTCAGCGTGAACATGAAAGACATATTGCGTTCTACCGACGACGCGTCTCTTTTCTCTACGAGACCTCTGGCTCTGGAGCTGGTTGCTTCTCTGAAAGTAGAAATTTTCTTTCTCAATAATAAAATGTGTGTGAGTATAATTCTTGCTGGAGTAAGCAAAATGTGTAAAATATTAGGTAGAAAGTTGTATCTCATGAAAAAACCACTCTGTCACTTTCAACGTCTTTTCTAGAGACAGGGAAGATAGAAACATGGGATGAAAAAAAAGAAGTTGCGAAGGAAAAATATTCAGCTGAATAAATTATTACCCTGTTTTAGTTTGTAGCAGAAGACATAACAGTTACAAATAAAATGTAATGAAAAAACGATATTTAACTTTAACCATTTTGGAATAAGACTTGCGAGACTTCCTCCTACACTAACACCACAAATGAAGACATAAAACCTATTATATTTTTGAATTGTATTTTGTATTTTGGGCTTCGCGTATAGAGATTTTTGGACTGATGTAAAGCTGATCAAAATGTTACATCCTCAACTTTAAGTCTCATCTCCAAAGTTAAGAAATCTCTAATGTTCATGTATGCTCATCGTGGCAAGCCTATAGCACATGCCTAATCCCCGACCTATAATTGCTTGGTTGTCGGCGAGCACGTGCTCACAAAATGAGTAAGTAGGCAAGTAAGTTCATGCTTAACTGAATGTGAATGTATACATAGATAGTGGTTTCCTCTTTAATGTATCATCTTTTTCTTATGTGCTAATAGATGATAAATTATAAAACGCAGTAATTTTACAGAAATCACATTTTTCAATTGAATTTCATGCAGTGAATGCGTGCGTACATGTAACTGATGCAACGCTTGCTGAAGTGTAGAACCAAATATTAAGTGGACAAATGAGTTTCATACTTTGCACTTACACTGTTGTTTCAATCTAAATAGCTGCAGTTGAAGTGCAGAACTACGCAGGATACTGTCAGTGGTCAGTGATGCACAACAGTTGATCTTGCAATTTTGCACGCACGTATCACGCGCACTTAGGCTTCATATAAGGAACCAAGTAAGCATAGGTGCATTGAAGGTTGTATGAAATTGCAATGCTAAGCACTTAGCACTAGTTTCTACACTTGTTTACTCTTCAGTGCAGGGTACTTTAGATGCACAACAAAATGCGTACAATTTGGGATTGTTGATAGAGATGACTTAAATCCATGTAGTTTGATAGTGATAAATGTGATAATGTTTCGTTTTATTTCTTCATTTACTTTAGCATTAATTTTCTAGACCAGATAATATGCCAATGTGCATTTTGACAATGTAATTAATTTACATCGAAGAAAATCACTACTTTTTTATGATTTTATGCTAATGCAATATTATTAAGTGCTCTCGTACTAATTATAGGAATGTTCCTGACTTGTTGGGTGGACAAATGCATATCGTTTGAGGGATTACTTAATTGGTATAAATAGCAAGCAATTCCTCCAAGAAGTCACCAGTCACCAGTCTTCCTCCTCCTCATTCACTTTTTACCTTACAATATTCTTGCTTCTCGCAGAATCAGCCCAAAACTCATCAACATGTACAAGATCGTAAGTACTGGAAAGATGAAATGAATGACATCATTCCATTATAGCTATTCTAATATTTAACATCAGTCTTAAATCTCTCTTTATCTCATTTAAGATTGCTGCCCTTTTCGCCCTCTTCGCTTTGGCTGCTGCTAACCCATCAGTCATCGGAGTCGTAAGTTGGAGTATTTAAATTGCAAGGCAATGCAAATTTAGAAAACCCAATATAAAATGTTTTACTTATTTCAAAATCTATACTTAAAGGGAATCTCTGGTGTGTCCTCCACCCAAAGACTTCAATCTCACGTTCCAGTAGGAGTTGTCGGAGTTGGAGTCCCACTCGGAGTTGGTGAGTTTTGTTTTGTTACACATTTTATTGCAGTGAGTATTCATGTGTCTAAACAAAAGTTTAAATGCAACTTATGTTTTCTTATTTGCAAAGGAATTGGAGGGCTTGGACTTGGACGTGGAATCGGTCTTGGAGGAGTAGGCCTTGGTCTTGGAGGCTTGGGAGTTGGCGGGCTTGGTCTTGGAGGCTTGGGAGTTGGAGGACTTGGTCTTGGAGCTGGTCTTGGTTTAGGACGTGTCGGACTCGTTGGAAATGGATGGGGATGGGGTCTTGGTGGAGTTGGAATCATCGGTTAAGCATGCACACTTGAAATTGTCAGTGTACGATGCAGCCATAAAACTAATCAGATCATTAATTGGATAAAAAAAATTATACTAGTCATCTAAAATCCTAAATTTTTAAAACATTCTGATTTTTGTATGAAATCTTACAATTTTGTCCTTGTACATTTGACCTAATCCTATAGAGAAAATTGTTCCTATAATGCGATATTAAATTGAGTAAACTTTTACATCAAAAACACTTTTAGTGCCACCAATTACTTGTCAGTGCTGTGCTTTGGCAAAAAAGGCAAAGCCTTTCAAGCCATGCGTCCAATTTTTCAAATCCAGAAAATACATGAGGCTTTTGATAGTTTCGTCTCTATAAATGGATATGTAAATACAGTCAAACATATATAGGCTGAATTTCCATTGTATAAAAAGCTTCCATCAAAGTAAGAAAATCCATTATGAGTAAAGGCAAAAGGAAGTCATTAGAAATTCGATGTAGTATTACCACTTCAAAACCGTGCGCATACATCAAGGTCGACCTTCCAAACGGAAGAAAAATAAACACGCTTTTCTTTCGCAAGACCAGTGTTGTGTGTGTATTAGGTCAAAGTGAGAAGGTAAATTAGTTGAGTGAGAAAATATAAAGTGACTATAGTGGCGGGTTATTTTTCACTATTTCTTGTATAGGTTCCCACTTTTTGTACTGGATTACACATTAGGAAACCAAAGAAAAGCAGAGAAAAAAAATATGATCGAAATAGCACTTTCTCTGCACGCAACATCAAAAATGTACAATTCATGAAAAACATACTTTTATAGAAAAACCATTCAGTATTCTTCTGTCGACTCATTTGAAATTTTATTCTTCGTCAATTCTCGGTGCTCTGAAGAAAAAACAAATCATACAACAGAGTTTGAAAAGAAATATTTCGAAGAGTATTGCTAGTAGGTAGGTACTATATGAATTTTACTCTTAAAAATGCTGTTTCGTTTGTTTATAAAAAAATGGAAGCACACCTGTGCATGTAGGTTTGGTAGCTGTCATGTTATGAAAAATTCTGGGATTGATAACGTTGATATTAAAAAATCAGCATTACATAGCTTTAGTACATATGTTGCAAAATGATTACGAATAATTTATACGCATATAAGGTATCTATCCACCTTCATTAAAAGTGAAAGCCTTTTTCCCGTAACATGTCTCGAGTAGGGATCTTTCATTTTGTTGCTTCCTGACTTGAAAATACGTAGAGTAGCATGTAGTAATATGATGCAGTTGAAATTATTAATGAAGGTTTATTGGGAGCACTCCCAGGCTCAGGCGTCTACTGTGACATCCTCAAACGCCCACGCATTGCTACTCAGATCGATGCGGAAGCCATGCTAATGTTCCTGCTCAATGTGACAGGTTAAGATGTAATAAAACAATGAAAAGTTATTTTTAAACTTTCAAACACACACGTGTAGTAATTAAATAAAAAGTCAGAGAGATTTGATATTTTCCTTTTCCATCCGCTTACAAAACTCCTTAACGTGGGATGATAGAATTATAGGTACCGAAAGCTTTGCTTGACAAACAAGCGACTACATACATCCACAAATAACTTGACATTACAGATAACCTCATGTCAAACAATTTGCAGTTTTTCTTTCGTGTCGACATATTGTTATTCAGTATTGATAAGCCAAAGGTTCCATGTAGTACCTAATTTCCTACGTCATTCCATATCAACTACAGTTTTATTTTCGAAGCTGAATAAAAACCCATTTTGATGTATTCCAGAGATGTAGCGTAGAGGTGTCTACAAAATAAGAAAACTTTGAAAAAACTGTTAGAAAAGTAGAAAACGTGAAAAAAAGTTTTTTCCCCGTCATTTTCCCTGTCCTTCCATTCTACCACGCGTTTACTCTCACACAGATGTATGTGGGCCCTTCTGACATTCATATTATTGTTTTCTAGCTACTCTCAAGGAGAAACTTATGCCAACATCCGGCCAGATAACAATGCATAAGCCTAAACATTGAGAAAACACATATAATAAATATACATCCTTGTTTTATATACAAGATAACAAAAAATATTTGCCCATCGTACATTTCGCATGTCAATAAGAGTTTGGCCTCCTGTCCAAAACCTGAAACCCTTTACTTTTTTTCTTTCTCTCTTTATTCCTTCCACCACGCATTTTTCTATGTTCTGAACAAACTTCCGATGTCACAGTCACACACCAGCCAATATCCAAAAAA
>JAQIXW010005475.1:0-10357 GCA_034700685.1 Willowsia buskii | reverse complement strand
ACTTCACGTGCCGAGTTGAGTATGTTTTGTATAAAAAGGAGACAGACGTGCGCTTACATGCAACATATCATGCAGATATATAGCGATTGACGAACAGAGTCAATAAATGAATAAATGTCCCTGCCATGTTTACCTGAATCCAAGACCTGTCCAAGAGTCAAAAGTCAAGTGAATTAAATATCTATGCGTATGAATCTGATTCAATTAATGATTTAATAAGAATTTTGAAGTACAGTTTCAAGTAGTCCAAACAGGCAATATAAAAGCTTGTCTGGAAACTGTAAACTGCTTATTCCTGTAGGGACCACTGGGACCACACATCCTTCGTCTTCATTCCAATTTTTATTTTATTTGGGGTAAACTGAAAATATAGCTACAAGATTTATATAAAAAGTCATTGTCGTGTCAAAGGTTTTCAGATACAAAGATTTTTTCGAATGCAGATGCAAAAGACCCTATTTGTTTAGGGTTTTAACTTTTGCATGCGTATGTCCATACGGGGTTACTTGTTCCTTCGACATTCAAAATGAAACACTACTTGATACCTTAGTTTAGTGAGCTTAAACTATTATGGTTAAAAGTGTATGAGTTAAATGTATAAGAATATGTACTTATTTAGAACAGAAATTTAATGAAAATACAAATAACCAGTCGAAACTGGTAAAACCGTTACATGTTTACAGGTTGCCTTGTCAAGGTGTCAGCGTCAAAGCCATGTGGGATTTCATTGTTCTATGTCAAGGGTATTCATCAGTCGGCCTTAACATGAACCTGGACAAGCATAATAAGTACAAATGAAGGCATATACCAAGAATTGAGACAGCTTAATTGTGTTTTATAATAATGTAATCCTGTTTATTTTGTTATCAAAACATGATGTAATTGTGACGATTGCACACACAATAACTTCCTCTTTTATACGCCCAAAGTATTGTTAGATACCAATATATTCTACGGATTTTGTTTTGGATGACATTATACTAATGAACAGAATCGGATTTTTTGAATCTATGCTCAAATATAATATTATTCATTTTCCCTTTCAGTTGAGATAAAAGTTTTATGATGACATATTATTCGTGGTAAACATTTTTTTGATTTTTATGGGAAACCGACAACTGACTTAACATTTAAAACATGCTTACATATGCGAGATGATATTGGAATTTGATTTGTACCCTCGTGAGGAGCTCATGATCGTCTGGTGTTTCCAATTAGCGTAATGTAATACGTACCTTTGGCAATACTGCATACATTATTGCGCTTATCTTTACATGAACCTGTGACCAATAGATCGACATGGTCACATACCTTTTATATAAATCCTTACTTTTTATCCAATACAATGTTGAAAATTGGCATCAACGACAATGAACTGATAACGAAATGTGGGATGGTTCGTTTTTTATCCAAAGAGAAATATGTATACTAAGTATTCACAATTTACTCTTCCCTTGCCTTGCTCCTAAAGTCACAAGTGCACATTATGTCATTGTAGATGTCATTGGCATGGTCCGGTCAAAATTGATCAAACCCGCCAGTCAAAAACTAAATGCAATTGATTAAATTCATAAGTACTTTTCATTTGATAAAAATCATTAATTCTCGGCTTGATGTGTAAGTTAGCGGAAGGAAAACTATGTACTTAATCTTACTTACAACAGGTTTTGTATCATATTATGAAATCCGTCAGCATCTACAAAAATCTCTTTAAATTCCATGTGCATAAACGTTTTGCTACCTTCGCATTATGCCGATGTAAGTCCACATTCCACATTATTGCCACTACATTAACAGTTTAAGTAAAATCATGCGGGTTCAATAGAACTGCCGCACATGTAAAATCGATTAATTAAATGAATAGATAATGGCCGAATGGCAATATCTGATGTATATGAAGCAATACTCTGAATTTTCTGGGCAAAACATGCATGGTGATCAGATGCGCTTTATCAATTTTCGTTCAACTCATCCCAGGTGTATTACTGGAACAAAACCATTATCTGCTCTGCAGCGTATTGGTGATGAACAGTGCTTACATATTTGACAACAATGCAAGACAGTAACGCTAATATATATATATACATTTATATTGAGCGGTAAATTATATATATGTGTAGGCATGTATTTTAGTTTAAAATAAAGTCTATAGCATTCGTATGCAAGTGTAAAATTTATTTGCTATAAAATTTTAAATGTAAAGGTGTGATGGGTTGATCAATGGGCTTTTATTGTATACATGGATGAACATTATCAACTATATCTTCCCTTTTACACATAAGCAGGCTTACCAATAATGAAGCTTGCAATCTTGCAAATAATGTAATCCCTACAATTGTTTATAACCGCACCACCAGCATAGCATTCAACCAGATATATAACATCCCAAGTCAACTAATTCAAGTTCGCATCTGCAAATAATGAATTTTATGTGGAATGCCTCAATGAATCATACATGCAAACAGGTAAAAAGCAAAATTTCGAGTATGAGCAGTACTGCTGGGTTCTGTTCTGATTCTAACTACTACTATAAAAGCGGATCCTTCCTCTGAATTCAACAGCATTTTAGATTGATCAGTTCAATTCATAGTGAAGAACACATTTTCACTTGTCCGTATTGTTGTTTTTTTGGTACATTTGTGACCACGTTGTCCTAATGGTATACACAAGCTTACGCAGTAATTTCTCTGAAAATATTCATACCTAAGAATAACAACTCTAGCAAAGATTTCATTTTGTACCTGGGACTCTTTTATCTACCTGTAACATTACTCTGTAACAAAAGAAAACAGACTTTAAAAACAGAAGAAAACAATTTCTGATTATTTTTTTAGTATCGTACAATGGAGCAATCTTTGAGTTCCTGCAACTACACTGACCTATTTCATTTTCATTGTAACAATAGGTAGTTTTGAGTTGGACAGTACGTAAAGTTAATTAAAAGTTACGTAGAAGGTCCTGCTTTAATAATCTGTCGTTTTTTAATCATATCACAATTGTTTATACAAGATTTCTTAGCTTTAACTTTTCATAAGTGTGATACTTGTTAAAGTTTACCATAAAGTATTTGTAATACTACCCACCTACGTATTCATACAATGGAAGACAAACGTGGCATCTCCAACCCTGACTACAAGGTTGACCTCGATGATCCGCACTACGAGTCGGTAAGCCGTCAAATTCAACTCTCAATTAATTGTTACATAAAATATTTCTAGCCTGTCTTACCTAACCTATAACCTAAGTCATATTATGTATTTTGTATGTGAATTAAAGAGCTAACTGAAATTGTAGTAACGGAAGTGCACGCACAGATTAGGTACAATAGAGATAATTGCTTGGTTTTTCTCATGGTCTACTCACGCAGTTTGCTGGAGTGGAATTTTTCATGAGACTGTCGACTACTGTCTTTTCATCAAGATACGTGCATCTTCCTTAAAAGGTTGCATGATTTTCGCTTTGCCTGCATGCACCTTGCAACTGGAACCTATAGTTCGCATTATTAGTCCAAATTATTGATATTCACTATCCACAATAGTTTTATTGGCACGTGATAAGCACGGCATATTTTTTTAACTAAACGCAGATAACGAACAACATGATTAAAGTTGCTATCATTTTAATCAAAAGTGGTTATCCATTTTTTGTATTAGAGCTTAGCAAGGATTTCTTTCACTCAATCAATATATCGCCAAGAATCCATTTATCTATCCAATTGAATGAGAATTGCCAAATACACTGATAAGCAGTTATTTAACTTTTCGATATTTTTTACTGGTTAAAAAGTATACGTCATACGCGATCGCGGGATACTTTTTTCGCTTGCTGTACGTTCAACCCCTTTTTCTGGATTACGTTCGTGGCTAATGATGATAATAGGGATTTTTTATAAATGACAAATGACAAATGAAGTTTTGGAGTGTAAATCTTTTATTACGAAATTCGCAATTAGAAAAACATGGATTAATGAGATTCAGTAAGCAGTAATTAATTTACACCTCTGAATAATTACCAATGTTTTATGTTGATATTTTGTCATAACTGAGCTACCTGACATACAGTTAGTAATGTCTGGCAAATTATGACTAAGGTATATGATTGCCTCGCCTATAAAATGAGATACTATCATGATGATATGTCAGTTAAGACAGAGTGATGCTGTTAGGAACTTTAAACAATTTTGACACATGGAAAATTTATTGTAGGCCATCTTGTTAGTTGCCAATGATGTGAAGGTTACTTTGAATCAGTAGAATCAGTAGTACCGGATCCGGAATTACATATATAGTTTTGGTTGCACTTAAGAAACCTTGAATGTGACGAAGCAGTAACACATACTTAGGTAGCAATTTACCAGCTAACATTGCATTGGCATATTTTGGCTCAACAAAATGTTTTAGATGATTTGCTATTAGCCACTATATTGCTGAATGAGTAGGTGGTTATATTTTAAAGTACTTCCATATCTCGATTGTAAAACGTCAAAAAGTTTTCAGAATTACGAAACCTTACAACTACAACGATTTTACCGCAGCAAATTTTTAATGGATGGTCAAAAGTTTTATTATTGCACATTCATGACAATTTTTAATTCCTAAATTTTTTACGCTTCTAAAATAGTGTTTAGTTAGATCCGGGTAATCGTATTCCTGATCATGTCATACACAGCTTACAAACTATGTCCTATAGTCAATCTAGTGTGCACGAGATATTTTCATTCACTTCCTTCAGTCTACTATGCCAATCGTATCAAGCAGACCTCGTAGTGTGTAGTAGAGCTGACTGTTGTGTAAAGCAGTAAAGCAGACGCATCAATTGTTTTAAGCTTGAATTTTAATTTGAAATTCAAATGTATACGATTACAGCGAAGAAACAAACACTGTTGACTAACGCATTTCTGATAATGGCAATAGAGAAGGGTTTCAGTTTACTAGCGTCATATTCTATTTTCTTTCTACATAATTTTGCAATACAATAGAGCAAATGACAGTAAGCCCAACGAAAGTTGAAACTGTGGTTAGGACGAGTTTGCACAACCATAAAAAAGTATTTTTGTACTGCTATGGCGTATGACGTTTACTTCTTGTTGCGACGAAAATTGACATTTGCAAATTATTCTAGTAATAAAAGCTTGTAGTACATATCTGTGGATGAAGGTTTTTTTGCCCTGGAAGTTCTGTCAGGGAGGCGTACCGAAATTGGGGAAATTAGTTTAATCAGTGAACAGTTATATATTAATATAAGTTTGAAGTTATCTCTGAACTATGGGTTAACATTTCAGATAGCTAATATAACAATACATATAAATTAGTTATGCTGAGTGAAGCAGCATTCTGAACGTGGTCCCATTATTCATAGATTTTTAAACACCAACAGTAAATGCAATAATTGAATTTTAGAAGCAAATAATGAAGCATTATTATAGATCAAAACTCAAGGCTAAAATCCAGGTACATTAAATTTAATATTGACTGTCATGTCAAAATTCATTATGCAAATAACAGTAATTTTTAACAAAATGGCTTAAAAAACAAAGGTTTGAATATTTATCATGACAAATCATAAAATTGGATGATGAACCATCCGACTATCAATCAACTTTCAGACATTGGCATTGTTGGTTTCTCTATTTGGCATATTCGATAATCATATTTCGCTCATCATAAAAATATTGCTGCGTATGGCGATCAATTGAATTTTTATGTCTGTGAGAAATGCAGTGCAACTGCGTTGTATTCCATATTTCCACGAAATATGTGTAACAGAAGACCTTGACGTGTTTCTCATTTTTACTAATAAATTGTCGTAGTTAACATACCCCCGATTAAACAGCCGAGTTGTAGGTTTAAAAAAAAATATTCTGGGGATGGGAAATTTGGCTTATAGTAAATACGCATACACAAAATGGTATCAATTCATTGCAATTTCACATTGCCCCTATTTAACTAATGTGCAAGTCACAATCTATATCAAAACAACAAAAACACTGATTAGCCACTACTTAACTTGTCATTTAGTACATTTCCTATACATACATCAAAAATTAATTCTTCAATTACACAAGCACTGTTTCTTTTTTTTTCAGTCATCCACTAATCAATACGCAGTTTCTAGTCAACATGATCGCAAAAATTCAGCATTGTCAAACATATCTGATCCATGGGAAATTGGGGTCGCTGCAGCGTCACCATCATTTGGAAAGCCATGGAACGAATTGACAGCGCATGAGAAACGGAAGAAAGTACTCATTGGGATTGCAAAGGCAGTTGGACTTCTGATATGTCTCTACTTTTTCGTTTGCTCATTGGACACGCTTTCCCTTGGATTCCGTGTCGTTGGAGGACGAACAACAGGAGAAATTTTCAAACAGAGTGATATCCTAAAGAATCCTGTGGTAGGGGTGATGGTTGGAATTCTAACTACTGTCTTGGTGCAAAGTTCGTCCACCTCAACATCCATAATTGTCAGTATGGTCGCTGCTGACTGTGAGTCAAATATATCTTTTTACCGTCAGTTTTAACTTAAACACGTGCCCAGTCACTTTGTACGTGTTTGTGAAGAGTTCGTCATTACGTGGGACCGTTATTTAATTGTGCATGTGTATTGTTATCATGTAGTTCTGGAGGTTCATACAGCAGTGCCAATTATCATGGGAGCCAACATCGGCACATCAATCACAAACACAATCGTTTCGTTGACTCAGGCTGGTGATCGTAATCAGTTCAGACGGGCCTTTGCAGGGGCAACCGTGCATGATATGTTTAACTGGTTAACAGTCATTATTTTGCTGATTGTGGAAGTTACAACAGGTACGATAAAGTGAAGCAAGCACATTAATGATCGATTCGTACCTAATGAAAATTGGTGTACGTTTGTACATGTCTATAAATATGATGTGACTGCATCTTGTGTACAAAGATACACCGCCGACATTGTCTTGATTAAAATGTACTTAATTAGTTATATTTATCGATGTTGCAGGATACCTGGAGAAGGTTACCGGAGTCATCATGGACAAGTTGGTTGATGAAAATTCCACTTCAGGTGGTGAAGTCGAGATTCTCGGGGTCATCACAAAACCATTTGTCAATCTAATCGTTCAAATCGACAAAAAGGTTTTGGAATGTTGGTCACAAAATGGTTGCACAACTCATGACAATTCCTCGTTGATCAAGGAGAATTGTGCGAGTTCCAAAAAGATACCCAAAGGATATCGATACAAAATGCCTGAATTGCCAACATTTGAACTGAGATCTGATGATGTTACGACCCCAGCTCCATTTAAAGAATGTAATAATAACAGAATTGAAGTAACATTATTTACTATAACTGTGACATCTACCACGTCAGGCATACATGAGACATATTTTTATGCTTTTTTCGTATTTTCTGTAGGTAACTTCTTATTTGCCAAACTCGACTGGGGAGATACGTTATCAGGAAGCATAATCCTAGTTGGGTCATTGGTTGTCCTGTGTCTCTGCCTCATCATGATTGTTAAGATTCTAAATTCGGTCCTCCAAGGTAAAGCATAGTAAATCAAGCTTCATCAAGTAAATTACATAAGATTCAATCAGATTATTCATTTAAGATTTTTTTAAACACAGGTCAAATTGCTGTTGTTATCAAGAAAACATTAAATGCAAAGGTACCTTACGTACCCTGGATAACCGGATACCTTGCATTGTTTGTGGGAGCTTTTATGACATTTTTAGTACAGTCAAGTTCTGTATTTACAAGTGCCCTTACACCACTCGTAGGTTTAGGGGTACTGACAGTTGAACGGGTTTACCCGCTGACACTCGGTTCTAACATTGGAACAACAACGACTGCACTAATTGCTAGTATGGCAGCTGAGGGAAGCTCTTTCAAGCCTTCAATGCAGGTATTTATCTTTCTTTTTTACATACAACTGATAAGAGCATGAGAATTATTATTATTATCAATAGTAATCAAATTATGTTGATTTTCTGCAGATTGCGTTGTGTCATCTTCTTTTCAATTTAACGGGTATACTTTTATTTTACCCGATTCCTTTCCTTCGATTCCCTATTGGGATGTCAAAGTTTCTTGGTAAAACAACTGCAAAGTACCGCTGGTTTGCCATTCTTTACATGGTCCTCATGTTTGTAGCGCTACCTGCCCTTTTTATGGGACTCTCATTTGCGGGTACACCATACGTGATTGTAGCTGCTGGCTTAATTTGCGGTATATTTTTGTTTGTTACTGGTGTGAATCTCTTGAGGAAAAAATTCCCTTCGGTTTTGCCTGAGGCATTGAAAAGCTGGAAGTTTCTTCCTATTTGGCTAAGAAGTCTTGAACCCTATGATCGAATATTTTCGAGATTTTCGTGCTGTAGAAAACTCAAGGAGAAGAATCAAACGCATGAACCTTCCGGAATGGATCCAAACAATGATGTTGAAAAAGTTGGTATGCACGATATGGGGCCCAGTAGTTCCAGAAGTGGTGGAAACGTCAATCCAGCCTTTGTGGAATGAAAAACTTTATTGAGACTAATTATGCATAGTTATATGAATTGTAAATCTGAACATTACCATTTAGCTAGACACATGTAGAGTATCTTATCAGAAATATTTGATACGTAATAGTATCAAATAGTATCTAGATATCTACAACATTGAATATTATGTGAAAAGTGAATACTTTAATCAATGAAGTTAAAGCTAAAGTTAAGTAATTTAAAAACAGAACTGTGCAATGCAATAACAACTCAGAGTTACGACTCTATACTGTGATGGACTTATAAAAAATGTGACAATAGATATACATAATTATTTAATGTATACTTCATCTAAGAGGGGAACCCAACCTAGCCATCTCTGGCATCAAAATAAATAAAAGAATATTTATTTTCATGAATTTTAAATTTAAAATCTTTATTTGACATTTCACACAACGGCCATGCCACATTATGATCTACATAATACATATTTCATAAAACGTCTCCTTACACTTCTTTTGTTGCTAGTATGTACTTAAAGTCAGCTTTGAATTGATATAATCTACAACTACAACATGACTGCCGATTTCACGAATACGAAAAAAGCCTGCTAAATGCAACTACATATTTGCAATGGAGAGCTATTTAAAATAATGCAATGTACAGCTCCACTTTCGTACAATGAGTTTTTGATAGAAATTATAGGTGATTATGTAAAAGAAGAGATGATCATCATTAAATGTACATTTTTCTTGTACATAAGTTTTGCAGAATTAGAGTAATTTTATGTGCATACCTATTATAGCAGTGATTAATGACAAGTGGCGACATGCCTGATTTATTTATCTATAATTATGAATTTGTTATTGATATGAAACTGGAATCATTGCTATACGTTTGTGTGACATTCCTATTTTGCTTCATATAATGCAGCTTCTTTCGATATAATTATAAATACTAACATGATGATGGAAGTAAGTTATTGAGAATACAATACTTGGCTAGAACTCTGGCATTATGCATAAATACATTCCTAAAGTAGATTTTACGTAACTCGCTAAAACCAATAAATTGATCTGCCTGAGATGACTCAGTTGGATACAAATTTGATGGTGACATTACACATAGATGATCACCCAAGAAATTAATTAGGTTGGCGTGCCGCAACGCTATAATTAAGTAAGTTTATATGTTTACAAAGGTCAGGCATATGTACTTTCAATACCTTTACGATCCAAACCTCAAATAACATATATCTATTTGGTTCCTTTCTAGCGGAAACTTTTCTATCACATGTATACGCTACTACTAATTAACATGCATTCATACCAACTAACAATATAGTTGGTTTGATTCAATTAGGTTTACATCAAAAATGAAAAACAGTGTCAAGTTCAAATAAATAGTCAAATGATCGAGCTTAATAATGTACAGTCATCTTTAACAGTCATAATATGGCGGGCATTTTTCTTCAGCCATGGAACCCTTTTTAGCGATAACATAATTTCTAATTATGTTTTCATCCGTCCCA
Organism: Willowsia buskii; assembly: GCA_034700685.1. NCBI lineage: Eukaryota > Metazoa > Arthropoda > Collembola > Entomobryomorpha > Entomobryidae > Willowsia > Willowsia buskii. The sequence goes on along the minus strand of JAQIXW010005475.1, from coordinate 365 downwards.
TACTGTTGTTCAATTTGGATTTCCTCATGCAACGAAAGCACCACCGCAAAGAACCATAAACTAAATGCTAATGTTATAAGAAATTTGGATAGGGTGCTTGTTGGTATTCCATCGGCACCACTGCCATTGATGTGACTGTCTGTCAGTGAGATGATGGTGGTTAAAAATCCCAACACTATGACTAGTGCATGGATCATCATCCATATCCTGAGAAGAATCGTTGACCGCTAAAAGGTACAAATGTGTAAAAAACGCATAGGTGTGAAATACTTGCATTACACTGCATTGTGATTTCTGCCTGTGGTCAATGGCATTATAAGTAAACTTATTTGACACTACAAAAAATGTATCCGAGCCTAAACATT
>JAQIXW010005474.1:0-10359 GCA_034700685.1 Willowsia buskii | reverse complement strand
AAACCTCCTCTGTCTACACCGACAGATTATAGCTGAGAAAGATGTGAAGGGATGTGTGGACGTTAGTACTCAAATGTGCAGGTTGTTTTTGAATGCATGATGATGATAAAAGTCAAGAAGGCCTCATTATCATCATCAAGCTTATATGATGTGTATAACTATTTGTTGTTTCATGGTTCACACTATCATTAAGGTGTAAAATGTGGTATGATTTATTACTCTGATACTTAATCAGACCTCTTCTGCCGCTACTGCTGCTATCAACTACTACGCTACCAATACATACTTTTACATGTGCTGTTGTACTTCAAATTGTAATCATTTCTTCCTCCGGTTTTACATTTGAAGATGCATTATCATTTCTCAAAAGAACAGAGTGAAACAAAATGCCGAACGTTGAACAACATTTTAATTTCAAAAGGAGTTCGTATGCAGTATTTGAAGAATGAATTAGAAAATGTAGAAAAAATATGCAACATTGCATTGAAACATCAGGTGTGCTAGGAACTGTGAGAAAAAGTAGACGAAGAAAGCAAAAGTAGCAAAGATAAATGCAATGAAACTTTTTTCTCCATAATACATACCACAATATCATCATATGAAGCGTATCTGAATTCGAACTAAACCGGTAATGTGTCATGTGTAGCTGTTGTCTGTAAACCTGTCAAAAGGGATGTGTTATCATTGTCATCATGTGTCTGGACAACTGGTTTTTCCTCACTGTAAGTGATACTACGATGAAATGAAAACTCATCACCATCATCATGCTACCTTTAAATCAAAAGGGATGACACTTTTCTGTCAACAAGTAAAAGGAATGAATGCCTTCTGCCAGGGCCAGGGTGTTTTGTACTTACAAAAACTAGCATTGCGTCTGCAAACTCTACATGCATATTAATATTCAACTTTTCGAATTTACGCAGAAGATACATAAGCTGATCACATTAAATTTACTCTAAAAAGTTAGTGTCTTTGTCAAAATGATATGTGAGTTGGTGTTACCCATTTCCTGTTGCATCTGTGCAGAAAAATATCCCAAGTTCTAGCAAAACTCATCTGCAAACGATTTACGCAAGTGTGTACAAATTTCTTGACGCTCACCGACTGTTCATGTTTGACAAAAGTTTACCTATTTACTTAACAAGACGCAAGAAGTAGCAAACAACATTATTAGATAAGTAGTTATAGAGCAATAATACGTATAGGAGAGTTAAGAGTTCAAGGGGAATCGATCAGTATGTAATACACCTTTCTTTGTATCGATTAAAGTATCTTATCTGTAAACTGGGTTACATTGCCAATGTTGTAAAATGCAATGCGTATATACCCTGTTATTATGCATGTATCTGGTGGAGATATAAAGTTACATGTTTACTAGCTGATGAATACTTCCAATTTACGAAATCATCAATCAAATTGATACACGATATTAGCTCCTTATACCATAACGGTTGGTTAATCATACCTAATACAATTCACATCATTGAGAATTAGCTACTGTTTACAAATGTTATAATAGCAGGGCGACTTTCCCTGAATACTGATTGCTTTTTAGTAGATGCACAAACACAGCTTCTCTCTTCTCAAACATGTTCCGTAACTCTCATGTAAACTGATAAAAACAACAAAGCAAAAAAGAAACAGGCAGAATTGCTAAAGCTGGTTTCTTAAATAATAGAGAAGCGATCGATTACTCTTTTATGCTCTTGTGTTTTCTCGCATAAATTGCATGTCTTCTTATTGCAACCAAGTTCGCTGCGTTGTAGCCAGCTACCCATCTTAGAAAGGAATAAGACACGAAAAATAAATATGACAGAGTACAAATCTTGTAATGTATTATTTTATTTCGATGAAGACATCAACGTATCGATGAACATGTCAACCGATGGATGGAGGCTTATACCGACATGCATAATGAATGAGCAGTACATGGTCACCAACATTTTTACAACTTTCTTCAAGAACATACATGGAGTTTTTAAAACTACCAGTGGGAAGGTGGCTAATATCGTTTTTTTCTCTCATGCAAAGCTAAGCATGCTTTCACAAAGTCGTACTGACGGCATATATAGCATTTCAGTGGAAAACGTTAGACGTTATTGACCACATGTATGATTTAAAACGATCGCTCACATTCATACTATATCTAACGATATCATAATATTCCACTTGGGACAGCTCCAGGAACTCCTCATTATAAACTTATGAAGATAGAAATGTAATGTATTTGCTCATTTCCTCTGTCTTTGTGGGAGTGTCTGAAATCGCTGTGGCTTTGCATAGTAAATCATGATCAATAATTCCTCCAGTTTCAACACTCTAATGCCACCACCATATCATTACAAATATTAATATTATCGACAAGGTAGAGTGAGACATTACATGACGAATATATTATTATTAAAAAATCTATATGAGGTCCGAATGTAAGCTATGAAACAACGTATGATAGAATTGACAATTTAGTCATCGTCCAGCCCAAATAGAAGCACACAAACAAAGTATGTTACGATTGTTTGCATGATTCTCTGATGATGACGAGTGAACGGCTTATGGCTACTTATTTTGTATTTGTGTATTAGTGATATTCATATTTGTATTACGATGTTATTATACATAATAAGCAATTTTACTTTGTTATAGACATGTTTTTTTGTAATGAGCTTCCATATATGATCAGTATATTGTAAGTTGGATGGTCATCATGATTATTTCAAGAGTTATATATATTACCAGGTATCTATATAGTCGGTTCTAGCATGCAAGCGTAAAAAGAAAATTCATGGAGAGCTTAAAATTCACTCTCATGTAGGGCGAGTCCGATCACAGAAATTAGGATCATTAAAAATTCACACTGAAAAAATGTAAATGGAGTATTGCGAAACAAATAGAAAAAGTATGGAGCATGGCATATTATGCTTATGTATTTTGTGAAAAGGAAGGTAAATATATGTAATAATTGGTGGGGTTATTAGTTTGTCTTCTTGTCGTCGCCTATTATATTATATTCAATTTATTGTTTTCCGGACTGTCTCCAAGTGCTGATTGAAAAAGGAAATTGAAAATAGACAGACTAATTGTTTTGTCTCCTTCATCATCATCATCAGTCATTACAGCTCTAGCTACTTTTGTAATGTCTTCATTTCTTTTTTAATTTAACTTTCTCATTTGTAGAACATGAACATATATTGGTAGGTAGTAGTAGATTTACCAATTCGCATCGCACAACTAAATCCCTGGACAAGAAAAAGGTGAATAATACATGAAACAGTCGGCAACCACATTTCTGAATGGAGTGATGATGAAGGATAAAGATATTTTCGTCTTTGCCCAGACATAATGGGTAATACACTAATTCCATTGTTGGATTTTGTCAGAAATGTGTGTAAAAGTACAAGTAGTGTTTGAGCAGAAAAGTGTGACTTGGTGCTTGTGGATTTTGTGAATGTGATCTCTCTATTAATACATTACCTATACGCATACACATCAATACGTAGTTACCCCTTGTGGTATGCGAGATGCGAGTGTGACAGAGTGACAAAAGACGAGTGAGCGATAAGGGAGACTAATAGATTTTTGCGGGTCTTATTCGTAATCAGTCTAGCATGATAAATTTGAAAGGGCTTACCGTACACCAACACTATAAGTAAGAGCAAGAATTCTTTCAATGAATGAACACAGCAGCACTACCATAAGTAGTGACTGCATTAGCAGCAGTGTCATTTGTGTGATTGCGGTGGATTGTAGCATATAAAGCGGTTGTTTCGCTCCCTTGTCTCATTTTTCTTTTTTTCACTTCATTCAACTTGATCAGCTCAAATAAATACTTTATCTTGTAATATGTATGTAATATGGACATGCATCGAAGCGGTTGAATGCTTCGCCGGCTCATGAAAATAAATTTATACATAGTAGAAAATAAAAATATAAGAGAGCCGATTAATGCGTTTTCTGAGGTCTCCTTTTTGATGCATTCTAGTGATATCAGAGAGATTGTGCATTAACGCACAAAGTCTGGTTCTCTCATTGTGCCTCGGTGTTCTCTAGTACGGTAAGTTATGACGAATATAGTTTACGTCATTTATTTTGCAGTCAACAGCAAGGTACAAGATACATTAGAAATATAGTTTGGATCATTTAGAGTTAATATTATAGATAGAAGTGGGAGATGGGCCTTTTTGAAAAAGTTTACGTTTCGTTGAATAATTCGACTGAAATCCTTCTCTTTTTCATCACCACCGTCAACATTAAAAAAGAAACTAGGAGTTTTGTTTTGTGTGGAACCGCACAGTTCATTATTACAAAGATATGGAAAGAGGAGAGGACGAAAGTGTAAATGTTTAAAAATGAGTGTTCCATTCCCATATTTATTTATCAATGGGACATGTCATGCCAGAAGGGTAGATGGATAGGCAGGCAGACAGAAGGCAAAAAAAGGAAGCTAAAATATTATGCATGCGTTGTTGTCCTGAAAAAAGGGGGAAGCCCTTTCACTTTACGGTATCACCACATTATACATTATTATAATTCTTTGATAACGCAGCCATAACGGTAGAAAATGGGGAAAGAATATATTCACACATGCACAGGCATACACACACAACAATATGCTTTGTAAATTCATCCAGGCACGTTCTGCATTTTGCATTAAAAGAAAAGGTGGAATATATTTATAGTTTGTTGTTATCTTTACCCTGTATTTAGGGAGAAAAAGACCGACTGTTTTTTTTTTCTTCTTCTCCTTCACTATGTAATATGCAGTAATACCAGTTCCAACTCCAACCCTACTAAACTGTTCTACAGCATATTAAAGAATACTTTATACTTATTGCATTAATAATAAATACGAAACGACAGAGGTTCAACAACGAGCAACAGAGTAGAAGAGAGTTGTGAGTGGTCCTAGTGCTCTTATGAATGCAGAGTTCGTTTTTTCCTTCCTTCCTCCTCTTTTGCTGATTTGTTGCCGGCTTTTATATGCAGGCTGGTTAGGAACGCCCGATTCGGATTCCGCATGAGCGAATCCCCCTCTCTCTAATACGCTAATCGTATAATAGGACTCTCTCTTCATTCACCGTCGTAGCCGCCGCCACTTGTGTACACGTAGATTTTATAATGCACTCATACTTTTCACATTATTAACATGCTTGAGAAGTGGTGATGGAGGTGAACCTCGTGCTCCTCTCGCTATTTCTTTGTAACCGTAGCATAGAGGAGGATAAGCATATTTATGCATACTGGTTTTACGATGTTGATGCTGCTTTTTTAAAGAGAAAGGATCACAGCATTTTTGCTTTACATGAAAGATACGGAGACAAACCAAACCACAACGATAGAGAACGGGACGGTGATGATGTGATGATGATGATGACCGTCTTCATCATCTCGGTGAAAAAGAAAGCATAAGCAGTCTGTCAGCATCAGTGTGTGAATAGGTGCTGCTTTTCTTGTAGTTGTTGCCTTACATATCTTCATCTTCGGCGGAGCGGCTCAGTAAAACGTCTTGTTTTACACATTTTTTGTGGCTTCTGTGTCATGCATCTTACTCAGATACGCTATTTAGCTACACTGATTGAGCATCATAATTCCCGTGTGGTTTCCGAGATTTAGTGTTTTTGAGAAATTCATTGACTCTTTTGGATTGTTCATATTTGTGGTTAAATACGGACATAATATGTTGAGGTGGGTAAAAATATAAAACTCAAATGAGCACCTTTTTTAATCAAAGCTAAAATTTAGTGTATTAAAATTCTGGATACGAGAGCTTATTCATTCACGACGAGTCTTGGTATTTTTATGCTTGAGAAAGCTACACTGATTTTTTCTTTGTGGTTTTGTGGGTAGCCTTTGCGGTTCTCTTTCCACTTTTCACCAAAAGTGAGTTTATTAAGTGCTTCAGATGCTCAAGTGATCATGTATGGGTAAACTGCTCTGAATCTTTGATTTTTTTTTTCAAAAAGATTCTTTTCTATTCAATGGTCTTGTAGTTCCAGTTAACTCCATGTAGACGATTTATTCATTCATTTTGTAGACGATTTTTATAAAAGGACTGTGCAGTGGATGAAACAAGTTGTTGGCTCAATTTTTCAAAATCATGAATTTTCATGATTCGAATATGCTGGTTAAAGGAAACAGCTTTAAAGCTTAATATCTGCAAACGGCCTTTTAGGAATTTTTTGTCAAATAATATCTATTCTATGATGTATTAAACCGGAAGTAAAGGATAAAATTGGGGACAAGATCATAAGCTATGGTTATGAAAGTAGAAATCTTAACAAAAAAATAATGCTTTGCACATTAGAGCACAGAAAATAAGGAATAAGTGAAACGTTAACGGGACAAGAACGTAAATTACACAATTTAAAATGCTAACAAATGGCTGTCGCTGCATGAACCATGACCATGCCTGGTCTCTAAAAGCTTTTAAAATGCCACTAGAATAAATTACATTTATCTCACCAATTTTTCTCTGCTTGTCACATGTTTTATTCGTCATAATCATTTGTTTCTCGTTTCTACACAATGCTCAATGTCACTTTTATTGTCCAACCAATAAAGCTAGCAAAGTCTCCATAATGCATACTTCTTTGGGATAATGTCATACAAACCTAATTGACGACTCTTTTCTCTCTAGTCAGGTGTGAATCCGGCTTGTCCTCTACGTGATCTGCACACCCTACCGTCCTCCAAAAGGAAAGAGTGCCAAGAAGCAGCATCAACAATCCTCTTTCCCTCATCCTAACATCAGTGTCAGTACCAGTTTGTCAGACCTCAATTTCCTCGTTGTAACAACTTAATTCAATGCCTATCTCCGTCTTTAGCAATACCTACTTTGTTATATCCATCTCCTCTAATGTTTCAAGAGCCGGCTACTGATAAGCAATAGGCAATATCGATACGTGTACCACACGCTAACGCCAGTGAAGAGCCGGAGCGTATGCTTTGTTTTTTTATCATAGCTCCTCCAGTCTCCACCAGCTTGAAGCTGCCTGATTAATAGTGAAAGAATGAACTACGCATTATACAAACAAGATGGACTAGTGTGTATGCGTGGAAATAGTTCTAAATCAAGAAACGAAGTAATCTACGCTGGATATCACCACCATTATCATCACCATCGCATGCCGATGCATCCTTGCCACTTTATATATAATAAGTTTTTTCTCTGAATTGCTCAACTTTATTCATTCGTATACACCAAGTGGACCAGTCTCATAGAAAAAAAACATGCCCATAAAATATACTTTTAGTAACAGTCAAAGGATAACTTTATTACAAGTTTTATGTGAGGGAACAACACACAAAACATAGCACGACTCAGCTGGAGATTTCGTTTTTTAACTTTCCATCACTCATTCAGCGACTAGGGTTTGACTGTTGCTGTCATAACTGTGTGTGTATTGTGGGAGACGCCAGGCCAGCCAGATAGACCTTATGTGTGTTAAGTATGTGATGATGAAATTGACAAGGAACTTGGAGAGAAACAAAGACAAGAGTGCAAGAGTGATCGCATGAAAAAGCGTGGTGACTGCAAGATGTTGACAGTTAATACTTTGACGTCTCATGTTCTTGGTAATGTGTGGAGTGTGCACATCACAATCTCTTCGAATCAACTTTCTGTTCTTTCACTTGAGGATTGACGTTTTGGACTTTGCAGAGTTGTCAGTTTTGTGGGGTTAAAAAAAGTTTCTAGTATTTATTTCTATTGCTCCCTGAGTAAGTTTGTTTAGTCATCTTCATCACCGCATGCATTGCACAGATCAAACATCAACTTTTTTCTCTATAGAACGTTTTAGCTCCTGCTGGTGTCCTGGTGTGTGTGTGATTGTAACCAAGAAAGAACAATATTATAACAGTTAGAAAGAAATCAAGATGGAATCTACACAGTGAAGAAGGACTCGCCTATCGACATCAAATAACAAAGTGTGTTTCAAGTAATAAAAAGGAACCTTTAACCAAAGCTATTTAATACTCGCACCAAATCTGCTGCTTGTAGCAAAAAAGTATTTTATATGAACCTCAGTGTCTTTTTCTCGTGCCTCTGCTAAATGCAGGATAATTGATATATATCGGGCTTGGTGGAGTATGAAAACTGAATTTTTTAACCTGTGACCATTGGTATTGGTGATAACAATAAGGGATGTTTATCGTGTGAGAATATGAATGTGAGCAAAATGCCAATGTATGATTTCATATCAACGCTTGCATCAGCAAAGATGAATTTTTGAATGGGAACATGTTTGGGTGTACATCGATATGTATCATGATGCCTTGAAAAAAATGCCTGAATATGCCTTGAAGAAAGTTTTTTTGTGTCTTGGTGTGTTGGTTGGTTCAGCTGTCATTTTTAAAGTTTATTGATTCAAGCTTTGTCATCTTCTTGTTGGGTAGCTAGCCAAAGAGAAGGTGGGAGACCAACAGAACTACAAACAAAAAAGATCCTTTTCTTTTCTGGGAGTGGATGCTCTGTGTCCACGATTTATTATTTATTGTTTACCTATTGGTTCATGATAATATAAATTCACAGGTGCTTGTCGTGTAATACACCATAAGACAAGTCAAAGTCATTCGTAAACTTTATTCATGAATGTAGGAGGAGAGTATATTTTTTGCATGTATGATTGGTATATTTACTTTTCTTCAAGCCAACACAAAAAAACCTGCATAAATACACATACTTGAGTGCTTCGTTTTGCTGATTGCAACAAGCAATAGTAATAAAATCTGTAGTGAATCAAGGTAAAGTTAATCTGATGCAGGGTGATAACGATAATGAGAAGCCAACAAAAGAACCCATCTGCAAATCTTTCAAACTGCATGTGTGTGTGTGTGTGAAATTGTTTCGAAAAGTTTTTCTGCTACTATTATTGCTTGGAGGAAAAGAATTAACACAGACCACATGCCTTCTCTGATATGTGATCCATATCTTGACGTTTTAATGCAGTTTTCTGCTGCTCCATGGCTATATCACAAAACGAGGATAGGAATGGAATAAATGATACCTCAAAGACTGGTTTTTATCTCTGTTTACGACTATGATTTAATTTTCTGAATCAGGAATCGCATGCAAAAAACATTTCAATTGTGAGAAAAAGACAGCCCAAAAATTGCACGGCTGATTTTTTTGTGTTTCGGAACGGAACTTACAACGTTTTAGAGTCCAGACATGTTTAAATTTAAAATACATGTGCGATATGCAGGGACATGAAATTCTCAGACCTTTAATGTTTCATAGTATTCACTCATGTGACATGATAGCACCAACAACATGTATTCCTTATTTATCGACAGATTAAATTGATTTTTTTCAACGTGAACGAAAGTTAGAAAGGCACAACTATAACATGGACATGTGCTATTTGTAAAATTGGGGAAATGTGAAACTGCAAATTTGAGCATTTTTTTGCTTTCCAACTTCCACAGGCGAAGCAAAAGAAAAACGCAAAATTGCCTAACCGAACATTATGGACTCGGACTGTCAACGTATTTTATTATTATAAAGTTGCTACTTATGTGCTGACTAACTACTGATCACCATTATGGAGTGGATGATTTGACTAGCCGTCAAAATGACGGCTGTTTGTGGCAGCAAATTTAGCCGCAACGTTGTTGAGTGCTTTTACTGCTTTCTTTGTGTCACCGTGTAACGGTGTGGTACGATATGGTTTGTGTCGATGCCGAAAAGACCACAGCAACTATGTTGAGCTTCGGTAGTGTACAACAAGTGGCTCTTTTTTCTTGAAAGAATAAACCGGGAAGGAACTGGAAGCAGATTTTTGCGTTGGAGGAACAAAACACATTGTAGGTAGAGGATGGATCCTCCTTTGAATGAACTTAGAGACTACTACAGGCTGCTTGGTAAGTATTGAAATTTAATTGTTTTAAGGGAACATCACTACACCATTGATTGATATCTTTAAAAAAATTATAGGGAATTCTCTTTCCTCGCTCTTTCAATAATTCGATATAAAAATCGGGTTAGCATGCTATCTGATACAAGGAACGCATGCAAACATGCAACTCAAGAAGAAGAAACGTTTATTTAGAAAAATGAGAAAGGGGTGAATCATATAACTCTTATAAAAAACTGCCATTCCCATTAACATTAGCGTAAATGACTCCAATTTAAAGTGCATCGTGACAAGAAGAGATCAGTCTCAATTTAAATGGGATCGGGCTTTAAAAATTAATGACAACTGTGGAACCTCTGAAATTCACAGTGAAGCAGGTACAAAGTTTTAGGAATCTACATTTCATTGAAACAAACCAGAGCGATGAATTTTAAGTGATATTAAAAGGCCATTTGGGGCAGGTTTCTGGTATTAAAATGTGAGGGTGCAAAATGATCGTTTTGTTATT
>JAQIXW010005473.1:0-10364 GCA_034700685.1 Willowsia buskii | reverse complement strand
ATTAGAGAATACCCATTTAGAACACAGTAACCAGTGATCACCAGTACAACTGATGATGTGCTCTCATGAAGTTTTCTACTTAGAAGTACTGTACCAATAGCGATAATGAATGATATCAAAACAGCTTTAAATTTTATTGCTACGTCCTTCTGGAAGCAGTCATTTACTAAAACTGCGTATATTTGCAGCATACGATAGGACTTGTACCATTTTTTAAATTTCATATAATTACTTATACCAATAGTTCTATTAGAATACTGTTTCATCTCTTTGAGCAAACTTTTTCCAACTACTGCTAAAGCAATAAAACTTGTAAACATGCCATCATACAATATAAAGCAAGATAAAGCTCCTGTTGCGAAAAAGTCCCACGTTTCAAAACCTAACATTAGCCAACGCAAAATCATATTGAAATTTGCAAACTTACAAGAAGTAAGGTACAGGCTAGCAAAAGTTGAAATTGGATCTACGTTTATAAGAGCAGCTAAAATAGCGTAAAATACACTTGCAATGCAAGTTATAATAGGAATACTCAATAGCACAGATTTTATTATTAAAGATGTCTTAACAATATCTGCTTGAAATAGAGAATTAAGAATGTCACCGAAAGGTTTTAAGTTTTTTCTTGTAAAATCAAACATCAAGTATCCGATTGATGCTGTCATAGCCCAGAAGCTTATCCGAAGAACTTCATTTCCGTTGATTGGTACATACCCTGTGTATAAACTACCCACTAGAAACATAGCCTGTATAAGCCGCAGAAGAAGATGTAACCAATAAAAATTTTGCAGCCAGACAATGGAATAAACATCATTTGTGAAATCCACAACGACATGTTTGTAGTCACTTATATGAAAAAGTTTTACTTTCACTAAAGCAATTTCGATTAGGCGAAGCTGGATGCTCAGTAATGTTTTCGTTGAATATTTAGAGAGCCACTTTTCCAGGAATTTCTTCATTTTGGCTTTGGTCACGGTTCCGAAACTTGAAACTTTTAGTTTTTGTTTAAAAATGGCGCTGCTGTTTTTAAATTTTCTATTTTTACTGTTTAAACGTGTCACTTTACAATGGAAACACTTATTCGGTAAATATATTGATCTGCTTAAGTTTTCAGAGGAGAGGATCCGCATCACCGAGCTGCAATGTAAATTGATAATTTTTTGTATTGAAATGAAAGTCTTGCATCAAAGGAACTAAAGGTAACAGTGTAATGTCTGATTCATTATAGGTTGGCCCAATACGCTGTTCACATGTGATGTTGTTATCAATGTGGTGAATAAACTGTGAACATGACAATATGTTTTTAATAAAATGATACATAGTCAGCAGTGCTTGTTATGCGAAATTAAAATGATCGCTATGACAGTTACAAGATTTAATTAAATTACATCAAGTTAATACATCGATTTAATAGAATCTTTGAAAAAGTAGAGGAGTAGGCTTACTTTAATCCATAAGCACAGTTTTCACGGATCGTAGTAAAGTAAACGTATTAACAAAAAACATTGCAAAAAATGCATGCCTCGTGGCATTTAAATAAATTAGTATGCATCATATACATAACTTATGGTTATAGTCAAATTTATTTTCTAACTTCCTTCCATTATTAAACTGAATGATTAAATAAATTCTTTATAATATTTTCAGAGACGATGTCTCTAGAAATATAATGCCCTAGGAACAATATATGGGGCTATTCTAATATAAAATGGAAAAATAGAGTTGCTTAAAAACATATTCAGCGAAGAAACTAGATAAACACCCACCTGCTCTAAAATATTTAAAAGGAATACATAAAAGTAGAAAAACAGATCTATATTGAGATAATTTCAAATTTTACTGCAAACACATTACATGTAGACAAATAATAAATAAAACATCCATAATGTAAAATGATTGCAATCTTGGTAATTTTATTTAACTTTTGTCCTGTCATGCCATACCATACCATTCTGTTTAATTTATCTTAACATAACATTTAAACGTTCAAAGCGTTTGTTATATTTTATTATATATTGCGGCGAAGAAGAATATCTCAAAAGTTAATTGAAAATGTAATGTACGTAAACACGTAAACAGAAGTTGGCCATTGCGATTTTGAATAGTGATTGCATAATTTCTAACAAACAGTACAACAAAAATCGCAGTGAAAGGAAAATAAGGAATAAATATTATAGTTTCTAAACTGTCTGTTCACAGAATAAATGTTAGTGTTCGTGGAGGACGGATAAAGCCAACAATTTCCAAAATTGACAAAAACATAGTCGATGTAGTGTTTGTTTTATTTAATTAAGCGTAATATTGTATTGCTATTAATCTATTGTAAGTGATTAATTTCTCATAATATTGGTTTATACAGCCAAATAAACCGCCGAATAATATAGTATTGCCTCAAAACAAGTATCTAATAATCATTCAAAACCTTTGTGTTTTTTTGGGAAATTATGTCGCAATTTAGACTCGAATTGTTTTGAAATTTGGAAGTAAAAATTCCACAAAGTGGAATTACGAAAGAAGTAAAATATTGATGATAAGATCAATTTAAGACAGTAGCATGATGATTGGTGTTAACTGATCCACAAAATTACTTGAACTTATAGTAACTTTAATGCGCCACGAAAACTCGAGAAACTGATTTTTATGCATAACTCTATTTACCATTGAGACAATTCAAATTTTAAAATTACATATAAATAAATTATTAGTTAGTTTTGCTGAAAAATCCTATTCAAACAAAAAGATGAGAAGGGCCGCGGACTGATCGACAAGAAAATCACAAAAAACATCAGAAGCTTTTGAAAGGTTTGAATGGTTTTGAGGGGAGAACCTCTTCACCCGACACCTCATTACCCGACATCCTCATTACCCGACATCCTCATTACCCGACACTTTTACCCGACACTTTCTAATTTCGTTGATGTACAGCCTAAACTTAGAAGTTTAAAGCTGAAACTCAGTACACTGGGGTTTTCTGACTTGCTGATTTCAAATCTGACATACGTTTTTGTCAACGACCACCAGAGGGCGCCAAAATTGACATTTTTACAAGAACATCTGAAACTGCTAAATGTACACATAGCTTTCACTACGTAATAAATTTAAGGTACTTTCAATCGATTTTTAGCATTTATAAAGATAATTGGCAATGTAATCAAAGAAAGCGACTTTTCTTACGAGAAATTTAATCGAAAAAAAACAAGGCATAATAAGCGTCTTGATCTTACAGCGTCTTTAAGAAGATTTACAAGTCATGCAACACGATTCAATCTTTCATAAAATTCCATAATAATTCTGAAATTTTGAAGGTGAAATGATGTGTGTGCGGTCCTTTATTTTTGTTCTTCGATAAAATGATTTCCCCATAGTATGCATTTCATTTAGTCGATTTTTGCCTTCGGAAACAAATTATATGCAAATAAGCTGTAATTAATAAAAAATATTGGGTGCTTATAACGTTTATTATTTCCATACCAAATTGTATGATGACATTAACTAAACTAGCCAAAATTTAGTGAACGGATTTTTAACTATAAGTCATTAGGTATACATAAACGTATTCATGTAAACATATTGACATCAGTAAATAGTTTGATAATATAATGAAATATTTGAATACGAATAATAAAGATTGAATAGATGACAAATTTCTCTAAAACAAGTTATATGTGGAAATATTGGGTGTTGGGCATCAAGTTGTATAATAAATACGAGTTTATCGTACGAAAAAAATTATATATCCAAAACAAGTCATCACCCTTAATTGTCAAAGGAAGACCAGATGTTTAAACACTATTTACAAATTTATAACTAATTTAATGAAGGTTTAACCTATACAACTATTATTGTAGTCATGCTAAAGCAAAAATATATAAGTTTATTTTTCGTCATAAAGAATTGTCTCCCAAAAACTTCCGTATTTTATTTTGGTAAATTTTGATGAATAGGTCTCTCTTGTAAGTTTTCGCTTATTCATGTAATAAAGTAGGTCAACAACTGCAATATTGAATATGAAGTATTACCAAAAGTGAAAGAGAATTAGTCTCTTAATTAATTGGATATACTTACGAGAGGCGTGCCTCCCTCTTTTCATTGAAAGATGCAAGCACATCTTGACACTTTCCAAACTACCAAGATTGATATTTGACCCAGCATTGACATCAGTTTCCTTCAAGCTGTGGGTAGTAGGAACTACAAAAATACATATTAATATGTGCAATTAGACAAGTTACAAAACTTGTGAGGTAAGATATAATAAAAGATTTGGACAGAATCGTTCCTGTGCTCTCTCATGATCTCATTTCATGGCTGAAAAAATATTGTTTACAGAATAAATAATGCTTACCGGAAAACTTGAAAATAATACGTTTAAAACAATCACGGTCACAATTCACAATCTGTGACGTTAAAGCGATTATCAAAACTACACTGAAGATATGTACAGTAACCATTTTTTACTTTAGACTGTCCAAAATAAGGAAACAAATAATTTTGCATGAAAAAAACACACTGTTCTTCTACTAAGTTTTGTCTTCTTAATGAAGGACCTATATTGCTTTCCATTGATTTTTGGAGAATTTAGGAAAAACAACAAAAATGAAAATCAATGTCGCGGCAGATATCCTCAAAACGTCAATTCTACACAGGTGTCAACTACACATGATGCACATACAACGAATTTTGTGATGAACCAAAAAAATGCACAACGCACCGTAAATTCTCGAATAGACGGGGCGTCAACAAACATGCGTCTATTTCTTAGTCCGTAGACACGAAATCGTCTATTTGGGATGAGATAGAAAGAAAGAGAGGTGTTTATTTGAAAATTTACGATAAAAGCTATTAACTGGAGCCACATTTTAGCAATAATTTTTTGGGTACAAAGACACTGACCAACTGTACATAAAGATACCTACGTCATGAAACATTTGTAATTACTTTATTTTATTACAGTGGGATGGGAATCCATATGCAATGGATACTACGACTCCAATATATGGTCCTTGTAAGTTGGTTATGTTTTGTGTCACAAAAATGCTGAGTTTGGTTCAACAGGAACGTTTTAATTAGGGGCAATTCAATTTCGTACAGTAATCACTAGTGGGACTTACATCTCAGAAATAAAGTTAGCTGTAACATCGGTTATTAGTTTTTTTGTTAATGAAAAATATATTTACTGCACTGGATAAACAAGTAATTACATTTAAGAAGTGACTTCACAAAGAAAACAATTTATGAGGAATATGTGACCCATTTTGTTTAACAAAATATGAGATATCCTCAAGAAAAATTACTTATAGCTGTGCGTTATAAAGGGCACCAACGATGACCTTGTCATTGACCAAAAAAACTTAGTAAAAAATTATAATATTTGGACGTAGGGCTTCATACAATTTTATTCTCTTCCCAGTTTCTGGGGTAATTTACAACGTATGACTTACTGCCTTCCAACCATTTTTTATGACATTTCACAATTTTTGCTATAAACAACCTTAAATTATCTATGAAGAATTATGTACAATGTAGTAACTGAAAAAAGATTCTTAAATGAAACTTATTCAGCGTTTTATTCTAATATTTGCAAAAAAACGATAGATCAATTCATAAAGTTTATTTCTATAATTTAATAGCTTCTTGCTTCTCTGAGCAAAATGTAGCCAGCCCACAAATTTGCTTTAGACATAGAATTGCAATTAACTTGCCGCAAATTACAAAACTATATGTAGTCTTTTTCCCTGTTGACCTTACCCCAAAAATATTGATGCAGCCTTTTTACATCTGCCATTATTTAACGTCACCAAGTACATTTCAAAACTTCATCATAACAATATAAGGAATATGGGAGTTGGACTGTACACCGTTTCTTAGATTGAAAACATACTTGATTATTAAACACAACTAATAGCATCATCCCCAACTATATTTTCGTTGCCATTTTCTTTATCTGGTTCTGGGGCTCTAAAAATTACCATGCCGACATGAGCCGTGTTGTATAATGTAACGTTGACAACATTTCTTCTGACAACGAACCGATGATACGAGCGTCGAATCGCTTGATGGACCTCAGTACAATTTAAGCAATAGACGATAGCCACAGGAATACCCTAAAAATGATTATTTCCCCGTATTATTACAAAATCTTGCAAGTCAAACATATTTACCGAAAATGAAAGAAACATTCAAATAAACTGGAACCGAATACCTGAGTTGATCCTAACGATATGTTTAGTGAGATAAACAATGTTTCATATTGGCCACCAGGATTATAGAGAAATAATAAGTTATTCAATCCAAGAATCGGAAACAGCCATAGCGTAATCTTTGCAATGGATCTTAAACAAAAAAGTTACATAATCAATAAATGTTATAAATATATTGTGTTATAAAAGTATTTTCTCACTTTATTTGTGTAAACTGCATATCATCATTTGTGACTCTCCTCTTCTTTAGTACAACTCGTAATATATTACAGAGAAGTATACCATTGATCTGAAACAAATCAAAACAATTCAAATATTCCCAGAATATAAAATTTATATAATTTTTAATAAATCAAAAAAAATTTACCAGCATTTCTACTTTCATTGGAACAATTAGAATCCATATTTCTTTCATTCCCGCATATCCTTCCCAACAACTTTCAAAGTTTTGACTAGCTAGCATAGCACCAGCATAAATTCCAAGCAATACCGAAGGCAAAACTGGAAGTTTCAACATTTATTTACATAATCATCCACAAATTTTGAAAGTTATGGTTAAAAGGTATATCAGGTGTATCGTCAATTGTGGTTAAGCAATATTTTACCCCATCCGAGTACATAGAATTTTTGAAATCCTCGCCTGCTTCGAAACCCAAACACATTTGTGGTTAGCTTCCCATTCAGATAAATTCCTTGTACCAACATCCAACTTGTTGAGGAGAGAGTTGAATATAGATGGATAATTAAAATCGCTAAGCATAATATATTCTTGGGAAACCATAAGAATATTAGTTGATTTTAAAATTGCATTAGTTTTTTAAAACTGTATTATTAGTGAAATAACGTATTCAGGTTCCTACAAAATCCTACTTACATTATCACGATAACTACTGCTTCGATTTAAAACGAATGCTTCGCTTATAACCATAAAAACGACAAAGCGTAAGACCAACGAACTCATAAGATGTACATGAATTTTGATCCTCTCGTTCCATACATTTCTGAAAATCAAAGATTGAAACATGACATATAAGTATGAGTCAATTCTTATTTTTTTGGCAGCTTTACTTCCTCTGGGGATGCATCGAAAGGAAGCACTCAAAAAATAATATCCTCATGTCTACTTATTTCAACAAAGGATGCACCTTTTTAAGCCGGGAGGCTTTTCTCTTCAGAATAAGTACATATCAGCATTAGTTAAAGAGAATAGCACTTTGGCCTTCATGATTTATTGAATTTCCACTTATATTTTATACTTTGCTTTTTCCTGTCAAATTTTTTTCCAAACACTTTGTTACGAACATTATTAAAAACCAACACAAAAAATTATTAATATTGTGGGGAAACAATATGCATTTTCAAAGCATATACTTATTACATATAATTTTCACTGTTGTGTGTTTTACGTATAGACAGAGGCAGACAGAAGACAGACCTGCATGTTTGAAGTTAAGCTTGAGGTTTGAACATCACAAACAGTCAGCCAAATTCATGTAATAGCAAAACGGTTAAATCTACAAATTATATGATTTACATAAAAACATTGGTATATGATTGCATTTAGCTTTTTGTGGATTATTATGCGACTGGTGAAGTTTTGTCATTTTCAGAGAAATATGTGGTCAGGTAAAAAAGTTATGTTAAAGTGATTAATAAAATTATACCTTACCTAAAACTGCACAACATAGTCAGTGCAGTCCCCAAACACAGCAGAGACGCAAGAGACCCAATGAACACCATATAGTGCACGAATGTACTTAACCGCTCATCGTTCACCTAGAAAAAAAATTGATTAAAAATTTAGTATTTATCTTTCTTTGTTAAAATTTCACCATTAAATCGATATACCTCATATTTGTCAGGCGTCAGCAAAGCCTTCGCGCACTCAGAATAATTTGTTCTAAAACCCCTCAACCAAGTCCCATTTTTTAGACAATTGCGTGTAGCATAACCTGTTTGGACGAAGAAAACCAAAATGAACAATTACTATAAACACTAATTATCACGTAATTAGATTGTATATTACCTTCAAGATGCTCTGCCAATAATGGACTCGCATTGTAAAGCACTTCTGAACAAAGTCGTCTAGTCGTAGTTCCTGCTAATGTTGGCGGCCAACAGTACAAATTATCCCATGCGGTGCTGCAGTAAAGTTCTAAAAAAGTGTCAATTAATTTCCTTCAACAAACTCTTAATTTACTCAGAATTATTCTAATTTTTAATAACCATTCTCGATGTAACTGTCATCAAAACTAAACCACATTCTCAATAGGCATAGTACTCCAGAGTCAGACTCTGTCACAGATAGTCTAGACATTTGCCAGTCGGTAAGCAGTTGAGTCATATTTTCCACATTGGGCTCCTCAGTCAAAAGGTATTTCACTCTTGATAAGGTAGAATCGTAAACCCCTTGGGGATGACTGGTTTCCGAAAAATTCTCACTTCGACTCATGCTTATTTCTATATTGCCAATAACAGTTTCAAAATCTATTTATATATTTGCACTTAAACGAACGAATTATTTTTTAATAAATTTGCTGAAATTTGAGACAATTGGCACAGTCGCCTTGTCTATCGGTGCTTTAGTATACACTCAATTGCTGTTTTTGTGTTTTATGAGAAGAAAGAAGAGAGAAAATGTTTTAAAAGAGCGACTCATTTTAAGTGTGTATGGATCAACGGAAGAAAGTGCTCTAGTGAGAAATAAGCTTTTGTCTCGTCGGTTATACAGTCTGGTGAAAGCAGGCTTACCATTTTATATTCTTTGGTTCTTGCAAGCTTGCACAATTATATACGTATGCTTTAATGTTTTACTTCATATTATATTTTGGTATTTTATTTTACAAGGGGAAAAAAACTTTTTCGTAGAGGAACAGGTTTTTTTTTGAAATACATAATACATCAAATGAACGCCTTTGATGTTGACTCTCGGGAGCAAATGAAATGAATGTGATGTGAATTCCATATACAAACTACTGCTTAACAAATGGTGGTATGATGTAACCAATTTGAGATCCCCCTCCTTAAATCTTACGGAATGTTTACACAATTAATGTTTCCTTTTAGGAATAACAGGACGCGAAATAGACTAAATAGATAAATTGTAGCAGTATGCCTATCTACACCTTATGGTGCTAAAAGTTAGAAAAGTTAGCTTGACATTTTATTGTCGTAATTTTCAAGGTCGCATTATTTGAAATAAATCTTTCAAATTGTAGGGGCTCTGAGACGAAATGTTTGTTCTCTGTCTGCAAGCTAGCCTATAACTTCAAAGCCATATGTAATTTTTCGTCACTACCGAATTACTCATTCGTCCCTTTACAGTTTCTCAGTCATCTTGAAGTGACAATAATTATGGTAAATATATTCGAGTGAGTACTTTTTTAAGGAAAAGTGAGTATGTTACATAAAAATTAAGAATATTTGGTCTAGACGTAAAGCCTTGGAGACACATAAACACAGGCACAATATCTTTGTACTTTTCTACTAGAAGTTTTGCTGCTACATCAAATGCAGTCTGGGAAGGTGCATGTCTTAGCAGAGTCAAGTCACGCGTCACATTTTCTTTGACCCTTGCTCTTCCATGAAGATCACGATCAAATACTGGCTTAACATGATAAAAGCAGAACGCACGCTTAATATCATGACCAAACACAGAACACAAACCATTCGTTATGGCATCAGTGCAATCAGCAACAAGATATGTTGGCTTGTAATGTAATCAGCCACGTAGCGTAAGATGGCCCGGCCTGCGTCCACACTGCAAAAACTTGTAAAAGTTTTATTCTGTTGTCCACTTTGCTCATAAAATCTTACAAGCTTTGTCGGCTTTATAGCAAATATCGGCAACCAGGATTGAATAAGCTTTTATCTTAAAAATCAAGATCGAGCAGTTCTTTCACTTCTGTTTGTAGTTGAGAAATAGCTGTCTTTTGCTAATCGAAGAAGTGCCGGTAAACTTATGAATATTTCTTTTTGCAATCGGATATTTAGAGGTGAAAATACAATCCACTACTGCCCACCTTTTTGTGGCATTGCTTTAGACATAATGACACGTTGAAGGGGTATCCGGCACTTTAATCCCAATCACTTAATCCCCATCATTTCATCCCAATCATTTCATCCCCATCATTTCATCCCCAAATCATTTAATCCCCGAATCATTTC
>JAQIXW010005472.1:0-10364 GCA_034700685.1 Willowsia buskii | reverse complement strand
ATGTATATTTGAGTATGTGTTTTCAAAATTATATGTTTTGAGGAAGTATATGTTTTGAGGACAAGATCATTCGTACGTGATGTTTTTAATACATATATGTATTATACTATATGTATTCAGCCCGAACCACTAAAAAGTTCTCCCGAAAAATTCCAACTCATTTAATTCCTTCTGTAGGAATGCTCACTGATAAAGTAAACGCTGATGCTTACTAGACTTGAACAAGAACAACAATAAGAAATAGAGCAAAATTTAGAACAGTTAAACGGCAAATTGCGTTATAGTTTCGTTTTAATATTGCGAATTTTTTATGCGGTTACGGAATAAGCACATTGTACATTCCGAAGTCTTATCATAAAATGTGGAATCCCATCTTCCGGCAAAAATTTCAAGGTACCACATTTATTTTCTGTTAAAGCACGACAAACAGTAAAATATTCCCGGAATTGTAGTTCAAACCGAAATGTATTTCCCCTTCTACAATTTGACTTCACATTGCCCCTTTCTCATATAACGTCTACACGATTAATTTTTCTTTCAAAATATTGTAATTCTTAAATTTGTTCTGATTGTTATGCTCACCAAAGAGAAGGGTCTATAAATGAGCATAATTAAAACAAAAAAGAATTACATATAGATCAGCCCTAAAATCAAACATGCTTCTCTGCTTCTTACTATATTAAATAATAATATAGTGTTCAACACAAACTTTTTGAAGTCGACTACTTCTTCCAAAAACAATTTGCGAACGTTTTCAAGTACATACCGTTAACCATTAACCTTAGGTACCTCCTTAATTTGAGGATTGACCAAATGTAACATAATTGAAGTGAAATTGAATAATTAGTGGAAGTTCAAAATACTTTGGGTGTTGTTATTACGCGAATGAAAACGAATTGGAAATGATATTTGCATGAGTAAGAATTATGGCTATTTTTCATATGAATGTATAGGTACATGTAATACTCAAGTTACACTTACGAGGGACACTCACGTCGTGTTCATTCTGGATTGACTTGAAACTTGGCATGGTTTTCACATGTCATAAGATATGCTTGATGGCATACTTGCTTCTTCTGAATGGCCTTTTTATGCAAATTTTTGGACTAAAAACTATGACAACCAGTGTAATCGGTTACACATGGATTGCATTTACAGTAACGTTTTCCCATCAAATAGCACAAAAAAGTTGTAGAAACTTTGTTTCTGACATTTTTCTGTTCAAGACTTGCTTCAGATTTTTAAAAATTACACTTTCAATTTTTTCGAAAAGTACCTAAGGGACTTGGTTACTTCCAAAATTCCATGCTAAATCGTATTTAAAAATTTCCGAGAGGCAGGTCCAAAAACTTGTTTGGCCCATAACTCTAAATGCAAGGCCCAATCAAATAAAAGATGCATGCCACCAAACATAGTTTATTAAGTACTTCAATCATGCCAAGTGACAAGTAATTCTGAGCCGAACACGTCGTGCGTGTTCGGCTCAGAATGAGTCACGTCACGACTCGTGAGTGTCCCTCGTTAGCTTTTTTCATGAGTGCTGTTGGTTGTGGAAGGAGTAGATTCTACTCCCCCTATCCCAAGATTAGGTTGTGAGTAGGCAGCAGTAGATTAATAATTTTGAAGGGAGGTTTGAGCTATGAGCTTGAGCATATATGGGCTATACAGTTTCATGGAAGCTGAAATCTTTCTAGTAGATCAACAACATTGTATATTGTTGCAAATTTTACTTAATTCAAATCTTTTTATACCAAATTCCCACGGAAAGAAATTAGCAAGCCAAATATATTTAATCTGTGAAATTCTCTCTTGCGTTTCTTCCTATTAATCTACACGAAGATTTGAACACTAAACTGTGTATAATTTAGGCTCCGTCCATAATATTTTAGTGCGGGAAGCAATAGCTATTAACACAAGGTGCATTTGCTGTAGGTTGGAAAACTGTGCAGTAACTCAAATAAACAGAGTAGTCAGGAAATATACACAACCAGATACAGTACTGTCAAATATTCAAACGTGATACAAAAATGTGTCACATTCTTACTAGGTTCAACCCAAATATTGCAAAGAAAGTTGTAAATATTAATTATAAAGCGTTGAAAATTTGCTTATCCCCAATTCATTATTATTCGTCCTTTCAGATAACACCTGCACCTGACTCATGCAACACATCCAAAACATATTTTGCGTGATGATATCCCACGCTTTTAAGCTTAATTGTCGTTTTAACGTAATGAGTGTTGAGTTTTCCGGACATCGATCTTCAGCACAAAGTTGTATTTCATTCACCCGCGGTGATCGACCTCGGATGATCACTAAGACATGGAGCACATCACCTTGACTCCTACCCACTTAAGCCGATTTTAAATATCAGTCGTGCATTTAAATAATCAAATCAACAGAGTAAAAGTTCCGAATTCGTTGCTCGAGAGTACTTTGCATTGCTAATTGACACTGCTGAGACCACCCATCAGTTTAAATTTCCTTGTTTGTTTCCAAATTGTTTCCTCTAACGCTTTTATGAGATCTTATCAGAGTGATATCTAATGTGCCATTAGTGTAAATAAGTCACCCTAGTAATACAGCTCGTATTAAGATCTCATAAGGCAATGCCTCATACTGCTAGTTCTAGCTCCAAGTAGTATTTTCGAATTATATGCCAGGTGGCACAATACTGAATTGGACAGCACGTTGCGCTGATTTTTTTTATTTTTTAAATATTAATTATTTATAAGTTTCATACAAACGTTATTTTTGCGTCACTTAAGTGTCGTCCAGCATATTTGTTGCATTGTTGATGTCCGCAATTCTTAAGATGAAATGCCTGCTTGATCAGAAAATTTCATAATGGGATCGACGACATCTTGTAAACAAATTGTTATTGAAATAAAAGAAGTAATAGGCAGCCGGCACTCTTCGACTCAAGTTGTACTCTGAGTATGTAAGATTATCTTAAAACATGCAATCCCATTCTCTTTTAAACTTATATTTTTGAATAGAGCTTCCGCATGAATTTATTTTAGCCAAACAAAAATGTTGCACCAAATTGCAAGTCTATTATTTTGCGGAATTCTTTTTTAAGGACTTTCCTGTGCAATTTTTTATACTAGCTTTATCGATTGTAAGCGTGTAGATATTAAGTTGCGTTTATTATATTTTAAATATAATCGATATGAGGCAATGCACAGGTACCATTAAAATCCGCCTATGAAAGTTGGTAATAAAAACTCATGGAATGATCATAAGCGTGTACTGAAGAGCTGGAGAGTTGAGATAGAATTGAAGAAATCGAGGAAATCTAAAATAGTGGCCATCATTATTAAGCAAGTTAAATGTTGTAAGAAATGAATTTCTGTAATAATGTTTTTTTTTAATTATGTGTGTAAACTTAACTGGCAGATAGGAAATACATGTTAGTAAATTAAATCAAAGAGTGTAAAATAGTATATGTGAAAGCACGCACCGACTACTTATGAGTATATTGGTGACTTTATTAATAATGAATGTTTAAAATTTTACATAAATTTTAGAATCATCAAAAAACTCTGATCCAATTCTCAGGAAAAAGTTAACAAGTACTTACATCGTGTTAATCAAAATAGATTTAAAGTTTTTCCATTAATTTCTCGTTCTTTACTCTTTATCCTTTTTTTAATAAATAGAAAATTACCAATAACAAGTAAAGCTAATAATATAAAAGGTGGTCTACCCTCAAACACTTTTCGATTGCCTATATCAGAGAACACCATGCAACTTGTATATACGTTTTGTGAATTTAATCCTCAACACCAATCCCTCCCAAGCTTATATAAGCCTTAACTCTCAACCTGAAATTGTCAAAGTCACCTTCCTATTGGAACGCATTTGGTTTTTGAAAAAAAACTTAGCGGTAATTAATTTAGTTTCGATTAATTTAAAATTAAATAGGATTATTAATGCGATTAAAAAGATCGAAAAGAATTTAAGAAGAGTCTACGACCCATTTAAGATTCATTTTGGACATTAATTACAGAGTTGGTCTTTTAATTGGGTTTTGAAAAAATAGGGTCATCCAATTATGGGAATTTTTCTGCGGTCTCCAATTTTGTGATGAACTATATAGAAATGAAGAAAAACATCGTAAACCTAAGTTGTCCGTCTCCTATTTTAAATTCGATTCTCCTCAATTCCTAAATATTCATTTTTTAGATGTGTTACAAATATGAAAATACAAAAAAAATTTTGACCCAAAGAATGCCAAACTGTAGTATTCATGCTCAAATCATCATATTTTCAAAGGTCAGCATATATGTAGCATTCGAAGTAGAATAATCAAAACTAGAAGTTACCATTTATTGAAATCGGTCCCAGAAGAAATCAATGAAATCTGTGTTTTGGAAAAAAAAATTTTATTATTATTTGAAGGACTACAAAACAAATTCCTTTTTCCACATTATTTTCATATGAATGTATATTACTTATGTATTTTTTAGCTTACGTTTAACTTATGTTTTGAAGTCATGCGGAATATTGCAGCCATAGGTAACTTCTTGTTCAAAGGATACATGACTACGCAATGAAGATGATGGCCGAAAGTTAATCTTCAGGAACATCATTAAGTAAATTTTTGGAAACTTTTAGTTCTTCAATCTCGGTTTTCTCTTCTCTGATTTCAAAAAAATGACCATTTAAAAGTGGAATGCCAGCTGGAGAAAGTATATATGAGCCATACACGGCTTCCAAATGAAGTCAATGTAGTGACTCAAGAGTGTTTTATTTCAAGCTCAAGAAAACCAAGAAAAATAAAAGGTTTAAACCGACACCTTCTTCTCGGCACCTTATTCTCTAGCTCGGATTCGAGTTTAGATGACCGTGGTCGCATTATTGCTTGCCATTCCTTGATCTCTTCTATTTGCTTTATCGAATTATAATATTTCTAACAAGACTGCACCAAAGCATAACCTCTAGTTTTCACTCCAGAATAACTCCATTCAGAAGGAAGATACACTTTTATACTTTAAAATATACTTTAATTTTTACAATAGAGAAATGTCAAGAATGAAAAATATTTATAAATTACATGCAACATATTTGGAATAGATTTGCTCTGATTATCTCGTACTTCTCCAATTTAAACAGCACAGGCCTTTATCATAATAAATCCAGGATTTATATTTACAGTTAAATATCCAAAGCTAAATCATCCAAACATGCGTATTTTCTCTTTAAAATTATATAATTATTGCAAATTTTAATTAATATTTCAAGGACTACAAATTACTTTGCCTAAATGGTTTTTATCCAAATATTTATATGCACTACTTATTGTTTGTTTAAGTTTAGCTTATTTCAGACGTCATGAGGAATCCACTAATAGCAGGTATATTGCTATCAGTAAGTTTTGTGAACATTTTCTTCGACAACTTGGCGTCATTCTCGTCTCGCTCCGATTTCTGGAGCATGTATGCAATATCATCAACATGTCTTGCATCTCCATTCTTCTATAGTTCCAGACTGTCCGAATTCACAGTAGTCTCCTGTCTCTGTAATATGATGATTAAACAAGGGAGGCATACAAAACCCTAAATATGTCGAATCTTTGAATTGTCTTCATATAAAACTCCGAAAACCGTTATCCACCAATTACCACGTTTGAGTTATTTTTAAAGCATATACTTTATCTTTTAGGACCGTTGTATTTGTATTTGGAAGAATTTTGGGATATATTTGAATTTGTAAAGTCGGACCTCATTGCTGCAAAGAAGCAAAAAAAGTAGCATTCAATAAAAACATCCACTGTTTCAAGTTGAAAACAACGTCAGCAATATCGTACCGTGTGTAATTTATCGTTTAAAATATTTAGACTAAAACTTTTTAACTTTGATTTGATACTTAAATAATTAGCGGTGCCAAAAAGGGTGGATCACAAATCAATTTATTACATTCTTTTCATTGGAGTTATTTATGTGCTACCTAAGTTCCGTTCAGTTTGTATAGTTGCATAACCCCACAGTACAAGGATGTAAATCAAACGGGGGTTTGGATGCATATGTATTCTCATAACTTTAGGTAAATAAATATGTGGTTTTAAGCTTCATTTGCATGACTTTTTAGATGTTTCTTAAGCGTTAGTTGATTTGAAGAAAATAAAAAAGGTTTACTACCCTTAACATGCGAATGAAAATATGTAGCATTTAAGATCCATTTTTATACATACGTTAAAGGCTTGAGTTAGTTTAGAAATGCTTAGATTGACGGAGTTCTTCAGCACATGCTAGGACCAAGATGATTTGAATATTTATACCAACTGGAAATGGGTCAAGATGGTGTCTTTATACGTTTCTTGGAGGAAGAAGATGGTCCTGGAAAAAAAGTGTTGGTCCAGCGGTCTATATTGGGAAGAACTTGTTCTTTGAGAGATTCCTCATGTGTTGGTTTGGAACGTATGTAACCTTTTTTATCAGAGTTTGTGTTGTACAGGTACTTTAGATTCAGGTGCCTCAAAAACAGCCACATCCTTTACACCTTGGTGCTGTCTCTGGAAGTTGATCTTCTTGGTGCTATTACTGCTTTGGTTATCGTACTCTCTGCTGATCTTGTTTTCAAAAATTCTTGTAGTTTACGACTAAAATATAAGAATTTGGCCGTTGGCTTTGTTTTCGTATATTATGCCAACCGGAATAAAACTGAACTACGCTGCAAATTTAATTAGCGTTGTTTTATACAGCGCTAAAATTATTTACAAGTGAATTTTAAATTTCGATTTGCTACGTGAAGAAGTGCAAGATAATTTTTACGAGATTTTCATACGAAAGTTGTGTCACTTAAGTTGTGTTTGGTATATTCATCTGGTTTGTGGATTATTCAGAGATACTTTTTATCGTGCTCTGTGGTTTATGGTTTTATCCTTATTTTGCGTACGAATATCCCGCAAGCCAAAAAAGAATCATGGTTTAGCATATAATAAATTTTAGAAGATGATCCATGATTCCGACCCAAATTTGAATTTTTAAAGTCATTTACTTTTGACTTATAAACTTACACTGCATGCATTTGCATACGTTCTGCTGATTTTAACATTTTAAATGAACTGTTAAGCTGTTAAGCAATTACCTTCATCTGTACTTGAATAACATCTTATAACATGAAACTATGAATTGCATGCTTCAGAATGGAAAATAAATTGATTTTATTCTGTAATGCTGTGTCGCTGAGTTGAGTACACAGTTCATAGTACATTTCATGTTCCTAGTTCCTACCACAAAGTACTATTATTCAAAACTTTGAATTAATCTTAACCATTTGCCCACAGGAATTACAGGATATCTCTTCATAGGAACTCATGGTGCAGTAGTGGCAATGCTTGAGATTTACAACAAAGCGTTTAAAATTGTGAATGAGAGGCACTGCTTCCCATTTTGTCTGCCTGTCTGAAGAACTTAAAGCTAAACGATTGATATACCAGTCACGATTCCTTTTCTGATGTGACAAGTCAACTTAAACCACTAATAATATGTGTTCCAGATCACTTTATCACGGAAAAGACATTATCAGACTAGGCAAACTCATTGTTCTTCATATAAATGATTTTAAGAATTCAAATTTGGGTCGGAATAATGGATCATCTTCTAAAATTCATTATATGCTAAACCATGATTCTTTTTTGGCTTGCGGGATATTCGTACGCAAAATAAGGATAAAGCCATGAGCCAAAGATGTACAATAATTACATCCCATCCAAATGTTGAACTTGAAACCTTGAAAGTGGTCAATAAAACGTAACAGATTTAATTTAAATCAATAAAAACAAGACGATCGGAGTCTTCACCGATAATTGAATTATGGATCTTGATGATGGCACCGTAAATTCACACATGCGTATGCCTTTTTGATTGTTTACCCTTGAGGTTGTAAATTTAATTGATATTTGAGGGATTACAAATCACTTTTTTTCATTGTTTTCATAAGAATGCATATATGTACTATTTAGGTTCCGTTAAGCATATTTGTTGACGCCACGCCCTAAACTTTAAACAAGATGGGTATAATCCAAGTTCTATAATGCATTCAAAATAATTGTCTTCTGAGGTGGCAATAGTGGCACGCAGGTTAATACCACATGAAAACGGGTTTATTATTTTTGAAGGGAGAGTTAAATTTTTAATATTTGAGTTGATACTTGAGGAATTCCGAATTAGGCAGGCATTGGTTAGGTTTTTTCCCTGGTTTGTATCATATAGTTGATCGCAGGATGTAAAAGAAGTAATTTTCTTTTGTAGCTTGTCACTTCCCATTTTACTCTGATTTGTTACCGGCATCACTAAAGACGATCTAGTCTGAATATGAACGCATTTTAAAAGCTCTCCACAGCTTCAATTTAAGTGGTTTTAACATAACTTGGCTTCAGTAAACTTTCTTCCGTTGATCTCCAAATCGCTTGAGAGAGTTGCATCATGACAGATCTTGTCTATTTTCTGTACACGAGTGTGCACACTGACTTCCGGAAAAAGTATTTGGACGAAATGCTGGAATGGTATCATTTTCAGTTCGTTCTCTAGTGTGGGGTGTTGAAGGTGGCCCCATTTGAAGGCTTCACTGTAGAGAATTTCAAGAGGAAATTTCACAGCTCGATACTACTCGGGTTTCTCTTTTCGTCCCTTGTTTTCTCATAATTTTGCAGAGACCGGAATCCATTGTGAATTTGGACAGTGTGGAGCTGGAAAAGAATGTGGATTCAACTCATATCAATGATATTCATTTGTGTCCCGGAAAATAGGCAGGGACGAGGATGACGCCAAGTTGTTGAGGGAGAGAGTCACAAAACTGATGGAGGAGTTGCATGAGGAAGGCGTTCTCTGAAAAGAGCCACTTAATATGATTAAGAAATTTTTAAAAAATAGTTATCATCTATTACAAATATTCGGAAGAAGAAACCTTAAATTTGCAAATAGACGCCCTCCTCCAATTACTAGCCTCCCCCAAATAGACGCCCCGGCGCCTACGGACTAAAAAAATTGACGATGTACTTTGGACGCCTCTCTCAATTACTAGCCTTCCCGAAATATAGGCCCCATATGGTGTATCTTCTTAATATACCATATATGCAACAATGCTTACATACATGCTCACATATTAATATATCGAGACACATTTGCTCTCTATCCTAATGTATCTGATAGCTAAGTATATAAAAACTGTATTTTTAATGATTGTTGTCAGCTTAAATATATGCATATTGGCTCGCATAAAGATACATAAGAAATCCATAAAAATGTAAAGGCATGTGTTATGTTATCATAAAATACGTCGCTAGGCGAGCAAATATATTCCAAATATGTAGCATGCAATTTGATCAGAGTAAAAAAGGGAATTAAAGCCAACAGGCGACAATCCACAAAGTCTGCTCATGATTTCACTGAGTTTTATAATGCTGCTGTTAAACATACCAAGTTCAAGCGCCAATAAGAGATGAATTTATAAATTAAGTTTTCAAATATTTTTAAGAGTAATTAATTACACATGCATAGATGATACTGTATCAGCAACTTAACTGATTGGATCTAATTATTATGCTGTTTAAGTATGCATCAGTAATTTAAGTTTAAATCCTGGACTTCTTATGTTAAAGGCATGTATTGTTTGATCGCAAAATACGAGATTACCAGAGCAAATTTATTCCAACAGTCTTGCATTCATTTTGATATATCCTTTTGATTCTCGACATTTTGCGATTGTAAATATTAGAGATATATTTGCTATTTTCATCCTCGATTTTAATCGAGTTGTTCTGGAGTGAAAATTGGAGGTTAAGCCTGAAGTGAGGGATCAGGTAAGTGCAAGCGAGTGTGGCCACGATTATCAAACATCACCTCAGAGTCACGGGATTATTCGAAAGAGCAGTGGTGATGGTAAGAGGGAGAAATCGGTTCTAGGATTGACTGCCTGAAAAGTTCAGTTGAAAATTGATGTAGAGGAAGAAGGATTTCATGAATGTTGGGTCCTATTACTGCATGTGATTTCAAGGGCTAGATGAAAGGAAATCTCGTGAATATTATTCCACCAACATCAAAGAGCTTTGATGCCAAAGCCGGCAACACGCAAATTGTTACTACCTTGTTGAGCAAAATCAAGTTGGCTACTCTGGGCACTACTGACAGTTATGTTAAAAATGCAAATGAGATAATCAATCAAAAAATTATCTTGTCCATCTTCCCATTTAAGAAAAAAGTTCCATTAACATCTACTGAATATTGTAAAGAAGGTCAACTTGAAGAAAGAGAAGTGTTATCCCGCTTCGATAACTCAAATTTGACTTCAGGGATAACAAAGAGAGTCGCTATCTGCCTACTAGAGGTGCCTGGCTGGCTGGAACTTAGAAACCCGTG
>JAQIXW010005471.1:0-10365 GCA_034700685.1 Willowsia buskii | reverse complement strand
AGTTACCTACCTTTTTATTATAACTGTGTCATAATTTGCTACCGGGTAGGGAAGCGGAAACAATAATAATGCAGATATTCCTGGGGTAAAATATTAAAAAGTTTTATAAAAGCTACAAAACTTATCAAAGCATGAAGAGACACAATTTTAGAGAAAAAATTCTTAAAAGTTTCAAGGGTACAAGTATAAATAATTATTTGTGGTAAAAAAAGAGGTGATGGGGAAAAATGTGTTATAATACAAATTATTATAAACGCGAAGCAACGTTAACAAACTTGCCTACATCAACCACTGTTAACTCAACACATCTTTCAGAGTTCTTGCAAGCCAAAAGTTTTCAATTATGTTTTATGGGAGGGAACATTAATTATATCCTTTATACTTTGAATGTTATTCTCTCGTGCTTTCGCATACACATGTATAGCTATCATATTACAAAAATCTAGATGCATGAAGTGTGTATTTTTTTAATAATATTTCTTAATATTATTATTATAGTCCAAATAGCTGAAAAAATAAGTAACAAAATCCGCATTAATCATTAAAAAGTCAGTATTAGCCTTAGTGTAGGGACAAGTTAAACTATTGATGCACTCCTCGTATTGAACTTTACTTCATTGTGTTGTAGAAACTTGAAAGAGGAGAAAGAATGACAGAAACATTAACATTTCTGACTTGCAATTACAACCTATCTGCCGTTGAGAAGCAAAATCAAAGCAAAATTGAGCATTTTTTAAATCTGAGTACGGAACAATACATGTATCTCATGTTAGATGCATGAACATTCCACATAAGATTATTATTATCCTTCAAAACCATTGATTTCAAAGGACAAAACCACTACCACCACCAATTTTTCATCTTTGCCTTCCTCTACTCCATTTTTACCAGTCATACATACACTGCAGGCATAGCATATGACCAAGCCAGCGTCACTGGCAACACCATCAACCGAAAAGAATCCCATTCATTCACTCAGTCATTCGTGCATGCATAGCTGGTTGCTTGAAGCATCAAACGTAGCGCATCCATCCTTTCAAGAATTGTAAGGGAGGAAAACTCCTTGGGGGTTGAATGGAATCACTCTCTCGGGTATTTATTTATGACAATGTTCCTTCCACTTCTCTTTCCATTACTTCTTCACTGCCTCCACACCCAACTTACCAATTCTTGTATATCCTGCACCAGAACACCACCACGAAACAAGTAACATGTTTCACGTTACTTTAGAAGATCTAACAATCGTAGTTCTTTTTTTCTTACTTTTCCTCTTTTTATAGTGTCGTTCTGAATTGCTCCAACTTTCCCATTCAAACATCACAGTATCATCTCATATCACATCAAGATAAACTGCCCCTGCAATTCTTTTCCAAGTTGAAAGGCTCACGCCTTGCTTCTCGTGTATATCTCACAGTAAAAAGAGAAAACAACAGATATATAAATAAAGCAGTAGTATAAGAAGCAGGCTCTTATGAACGTGAAAGTTAAAAGCTAGAAGAGAACATCTCTATTTCTTACTCTCGCAGAGATTCCTTCTTATTCAAGTGAACTTGAATGCTAAATTTGAATGCCATGTTCAATGCCTACGCTGCTGTATGATGTGGTGTGCTTTATGCTGTCTATATATCTTTATGGGGTAAATATAGAAGAAACAAACAAGCAGCAGGGGTGCCTTACACAAAAAATCCTTTTGTTTGCTTTCCTTTGTTGGAGAAACTATGAATGGATGAGGATGTGTGTATATATCAATGAGGGTACATACAAAAAACGGTGCGTATGCGTAGGGTACGATTTCAGTGAAACGCAACGTATGGCAACTCCATAAAATTCTAAGCAAGTGCACAACAATACCATTCTGCATCTCTACTGCTTGCATTATTGCATTTACTTCTGTCATGAATGATCCTCTTATGTGACGATACACTGCAAGTCTCCATATTGTTTGGTTCGGTCTCTGGATTACAATTTTATTTATATTTATTTTATTGTGTAACAAGCAACTTGAATCTCAATAATTCTCTCCCTCTGTCTGATACAAACAATAGAAGAATGATTATGATCATTGTGATTGTTATACGTATACAATGTACGTATGGATGCACCCTGGAAAGGTTGAGATGGAGGGCATATTATTACAGTTGTGATCCGGGAATGGATTCACTGTCAGGCAATTCAAGGACCATAAAAATTTTACGGAACATGCCAAAAGACATGTATGTACCTATGCTGATGGTCTCAGCAATGATTGTATGACTAGTGAGCGGAATGGCACTTTACAAGAGCATAATATCAATTCGGTTGCAACTCCTTGCAACCTTGATCTTCCCTTAGGAACTGGAAATGAACCCACCTCGGTTGGTTGATCGGTATATGTATTCACATGCCAGCTCTCTTAACGTTTTGCTACTGCTACCACACTTGCAGTGAAACAGCAATCACGCATTTCCTCGTAACTCGTAACGCTTCAGCTGGTACAAATAAAAGGGAATAACAGAAGGATTGGAATGGAATACACATGAGCAAAGTCAAAGGCTGCTGGCAAGCCAAGCCTTCCTTGTTAACTTTTATATTCATCTTCGTCTCCTATTCTGTTCATTCAAGAGAACAGCACACCTACCAACTTAGCAAGAGAAAGGAAAAAAAGATGATAAAGTCATAGTGGAAATACGGTAGAAAGTAAGACATGTATTGTCGTCTCGTTACTCGTTTGCTTTCTGACTGCACTTGCTTTTATTTTGGGAAGGAGGATGTGCATTTGACATGCAAGAAAAAATAACAAAACAATACACTTTAACAATCAGAGCACTGGAGAAAACTTTCTACTTTCTTAGCGTGTGCTGGTGTTGTTGTCAAGTTGAAAAGAGAAAAGATCAGGAGAGCGTATCATAAGGCAATAACAATAAAAATGGAAGTTAGATTGGCTTTGTAGTAGATACTCGTACAGGTTCTGTCTGTACGCTTTTTCTTAATGCACTCATTTCCATTTCTTTTTGTGCGAAGGAGGAGGAACGAGAAAAGGAGGGAGCAACAATTGCATCTGTTCCTTTGACAGCTTTATAACTTCACTCACCAACCGGCTGTAAAGAACAGTTTTATATTTACAGTGACTGTGATTACATTTGCATTTAGCATAGCTGAATTTGTTGCATGTGTATGTGTCTACTCTTCCTACTATTTCGAACACCATGTTGCCACAATGCGTTTTTATTGCTCTGAGTTTTGGAGTTGCAATTGCAGTAAACTTTCCATTTAAATTAAGATTGACGGTCCGTAATATTCTAGTACCTATAAGACTAATAGTAAGCAAAGTTCATTGATGCTAGGTCTCTGCTTTTAAAAACACAAAATGTTGTTCTAGGAAAAGGTAGAATTCTGAACACTTAAGTGTTCAAGAAAAATTCAGATACCCGGATTGTTCGGGTAAGTGTATGGGCAAAAGTAAAACCTTCCATACAAAATCGAGATGTCTAAAAAGAAACGTTGTTAGTATAGGCGTTCGTTCGTTGTATTTAACTGTCATTTCGCCACTGGATCGAATGATAAATGTTTATGCATGTAGGTATATGCGGTTTTGTGGCATGTTTTCATAAATAATTTGATAAAACAATAAATATGAGACTCAAAGAAACTGCATGACATTTTAGAAATACCATTTGATTAAAAACAAACTGTTATGTAATGCAACCTGGGTGGAACGGTTGCAGGCGTTCCTTGGTTTTATTCATGTAAATACTACTCTTTTATATAATATCCTATTTCTTAGCTTAGTAAGACACTTTAATTGGTTATGGATTTTCTTTAGGTTGTGAAATCCTTTAAACAATTTATTTACGCATTATTTTTCAAATAAGAAAGCAGCCAAATTGACCAAATATTCTATGAAAACAGGTTATTTTTCATGAACTCTTTGATGGCTGGTGCTGCTGGCTGGTTGGGATTCTATATGCATATCGATAAGCATACGCGTCCTTTACCTTGCAGTTTTACTTTCTCCGCTTAGTATATTTCAGCCTTTGTTGTTCCAGTGAGTGTATATTCTTTTCTTGAACGAACAATAGGAAAAGGAAGTTCCATTAAGTTAAGATTATTGAAAACATCCATTTATGGAAACTAACACCAAGGGCTTATATAACACCAAGCCTTAAATTCTATTGTTATTAAAATTTAATCATCATTACATGTAATTTTCCTATCTATTGAGTTTAGTTTTCACGCTCTAAAAAACTGAAAAAGATTGACTGACTGTATGTTGTGCAATGTGCAACAAACAAAAAAGCTTACGGCTCACCCTCTACACAATTCCTCATTAATTCAGACTCTCTAAACTGTATCTTTTACTGGTTCCGGATATTATTTGGAAGCTTGAAGCTTTTTTGCATTATTCAAGCCGTATTGCATGTTCTGTATATATATTATATTTGATGACATGACCTTTTGACTCTTCTAACCGTATCCTCAGGCTTCATATCTACCTCAGTAAACCTCTATGATTTTCACCATTTCACTAAGATGAAGCTCCAAACGTATAAGAATAAAAGCTAGAGTTTCTTTAGAATTCGTGAGTCTTTTACCAAAAATAACATTAGCTTTTCTACATTTTGGAACCTCGTTTGTTAAAGAAGTGAGAGATATGAAATATGCACATACATGTATTCTGAATATTCTGATATAGAATCCAAAATGCATTTTTTAAACCATCTTCAATTTTATATAACTTACGTATATAATATTTTATGCAACGATGTGCATGGTTAATGCTGCATTGAAATTCTTTGAATCTTAGTAGTACTCTTTTGAACATTCGTGAGCTCGGGTAGACACGTTTGAATGAGCACTTCTTTCTTATTATTTTATTACGGAGACAGTAATAAAGAATGAATCTGGTTATACGAAACGGCAATAAAATGGATAAGATAATTTTCAAAAGAAGTGCATATGTCTGCAGCAGCTTTACGGTTACAAAGGTTCTCTCATTCTCTTCATCCTACCAATCCTCACCACCATAATCATGATCTTAATATTATTCATGTATTATAAGGTCACTGCTATTGCTATCATCGCCATTCCACGTACATATTTATAATCCGTAACTCAAGGCCAAAAAATGTGATTTTGACTCATGGCACACGAGCGAGACGACGATAGGGGAAGCAATTTACGGACGCGCATAGAAAATAACAGACGTTCGTGCCGCCGTCATCGTACTTCAAATTGATAGAGTGCTTTTCCGTTGCATGGTCTTAAGTAGAGTATATTTATATGTCCTTTATGCTTTCCCTTCTGCGACGAGTTTGTCCCTTGTCGGTCGATACAGGAGCAGTGTCCCAGCAAAAAAAAGCATGTGGATTGTGGACACAATCATCGTCTTCAGCGAAAGAAAAGTATGCTCCTTTTATTCTTCCATTTGTTTCAATATTTCAATATTGTCTAATCCATCCCTGCCTTTTCGCAGTGTCTTGAAGGACAAAAGAGAAGTTGAACAGGGATTCCTTCTGAGAAGGCGAGAGTACCGGGTAGACCCCATTTGTTGCTTCTGTTCTTCTCTAGATTTCTCAGTTATGTATCACCCTGGCGTGTCTTTTATATCAATCAAAATAGGACAAAAGGACTTTTCAGAGAATATATCCACGAAGTAGTATAAGGTGCATGGAACTGTCTAGTCATAACAGTGAAACAGAAGTTGTATGAATGAGGAAGAGTGAGTGAACCGGATCCAGTCAAAAACTGAATGGATCACCCCCGTTGCGTTGCGAATGCGATTTGTTGCTTTTTTATATATTGCATTAAATGGTTGAATTGAATTGATGATATTGTATCATGCCATGCTGCTGCATGCGTGTCCTGTCATTATTACGTGAAAAGAGAATAGAATCGTGCGTCTCACCAACCGCTGCCGTTGTCCTTTTATTAGGTATGCATGTTTTTTTTTACAAAACGTATACCCATACTTAACACTACGCTAGCAAGGGCCACTGAACTTACTGCCTTTTATATTAGTTTTATCCATTTTTATTCCTATGTTGACTCCTTTCTGTCAGACTGTTTTGATTAATTAATTCTCATAACACGTTCTCCTTTATATTCTTCGATCATCGTTGCATTTTATCGTTATGCTCATCATCTCCGTCCTCTGTTCCGTTGCGTTGCAGATGCAATGAATTGTTTTGAGCTTTCACAGAAGGAGGATACACATCATATAACAATTCATACAAAACTGTCTCACTGTTTGTTGCCATTTGGGAATCGTCAACTAAAAAGCCAGAGATTCACAGACAGAATGAAAAGGACAACACATTCTTTGCAAACTGCCAGTGTGTCAATAACAATAAACTGTAACATAAAAGTATTGCCTTGCCTGATGTGCCATCATTTCACATCACATCATCAATAATAATGACGTGTATATTTGGGACCACTTTGCCCGCTTCTTATTCATCTGCTACTGCAACAAGAATAAAAATATTTTGGAAAAAAACTACATAATAATTTTTATTTCATTATAATTCGTTTCTAATAAAAGGGAAAACAGTTTAGCATACAGACCTCCTCCTTTTCTATTTAATTGGAGCTGGAAACGAGATAAAACTATTTTTCCGTCTGAATTGCCCAAATCTGATTATGATTATTGCCCGGAAAAGGTCTACATACTCCTACTAAACTAAATTACATACTTATATGAGCTAAAAATAAGAGTTTTTCATATATTTATTGAATTAATTATGATCTCCCTGGGCGGTGGCGATAGTGCGGGTGGACACCGATATCTTGATGGCAGATGTTGATCGTTTTTATGATCATGACGTTTGGTATATTATTATGATGCAATGGAGTATAGTATGTAACACGGATGCTATTCATATATGGGTATGTCTGTATGTCTCACGCAGGGATTAAATGACAAAACTAGCCTTGGTGAAGTCCAAGTTTCAGGGATAAAAGCAATAATTCAAAAGCCATTACGAAAGTTATTATTATCCAATAATAATATTTCATTTGTACGACGAAGGCAATGCATCAGTAGAAATGGCTCATGGCACGAATATTACTATTATTATGATGATTATGCTTATTCCAAATTTCCAGATCAGTAGGAAATAAGGTGGGGTTTACTATTACGAGAAAGGAAAAATAGACTATTTGCAACACATTTTTCAAGAAAAAGCACGGCAGTATAAAGGATGTAGAACAATTTTTGGTGGGACTTACGTACTTTCCTGGTTTTTCTTGCAGCAAAAAATGGAACAAATATGAAGTTACCTATTTACTCTGTCTGAGTCCAACTTGAGACTGTGGAGTAGAAAAAATTCAATGACTGCCATCATTATGTGCCTTTTATTTTTGTCAAGACTTGATTGTAATATAAACATAACATGTATTATCAGTACCATAATAATTTTCTTATTTCGGTTTGTTAAGAATGAAAGTGGGAATGTATAATGCATGAGCATACAGCGCAAAGACATTATTAAGTTTAGCACACAAGAGTCGACTCAAAAGTTCTGTTGCTCTTGAGATAAGAAGAAAGAAAGGCGCGAGGAGTGGGTGAACAAGTGCTGGAAACCATTTATTTCTTATTTCTTGAATCTCAATCATGCGACGCGTTATTCTGTATACACAACTGTTTGGTGTGTTATGTACTTTGTATTATTGTAAGTGTAGGAGTGAGGGGGGTGGAGTGGATCAATTCGGAGAAAAATATATACTTTTACTAAGTTTTAGTTTTGGAAGTCCTTGTAAGTAAATGGCTTGAAGGGGAAAGGATTGGGGCAAAGTTGAACGGTCACCCTAAGGCAGGGATAAAATGTGGAGCAAGTCAATTCACCAGCACGGTACACAAGACCGCTATATGTGTACTAATAATTTCTTGAGCATATATTTTACAATCAGTGAACATGTATAAAATAGTAGGAGAGCAGAGTAATATGACATTTAGCATGAATGTGAATTATAGGTCGTACATTTTATTTTGTTGGAGAAGGCAGTAAAAGTACACATCATAAAGTAACATTAGGTCTACTTACAGGGTAAATTGATGACAGGTTCTCCTCTCGTAAATGGACGACTTCCGCCATTTATATGTAAATCGTATAATAGGATAGATTTTCATAATTTACAGATTGCTTCTCTCCATTTCTGCCCTTTGCATGTGTTTATATTCATAATGCATTCCTGAAACGGAGCAAGCGATACCATAAGTTATTGTGAGCGAGAGAGACAGACTGGACGACGTTTTCATGCCATGTTGAGAAGTCATTCGAAAAGGGCAGTTGATTTATTTTCTTCAATTAGTCATTTGTCATTTTAAACAGTTAAAAGGTCATAATTAAGTTTTTTCCCATTTCCCCCTTTCACTCTCGTTCCATTTGTATATTATCAGATACGCAGCTCTCCATTTGCACATGAAATGGAGTTTGCTTTCTAGTTTATCCCATCCAATTGTTCAAGCGTGTTATTTGTATTTATAATGGGTAATGGCCACTCACTTCGTCTAACCCTCATGCGTGTTCAGCATAGCAAAACGTCTCTAAAGCATGTTATTAAATTAAACGGGCACAGCACATGAATAAGTCATGGGAAAGAAATGATACATCTTAGTTTCAGTAAAACCCTAATTTGTAAAATTGATGCTGCTGATATACTCAAATCGTACTTACAATGTTAATGAACTTACTTGTTAATGTTAGACTTTCCATTACTAGCCAGCTAAGCTTACAAAGAAATAGCTTATCGAATAATTCGCAGCGTTATCGATCTCTACGATGAACTAATTACCATTTGCAAATTTTTAATTCGCTAATAATATCAACATGTTTATCCTGATTTTGACAGCTTACATTAGTATAAGTATAAGTATAAGTTTAAGTATAATATGATGCTTGCATATATCAAATAACATAATGCAAATTACGTACATATTTTCTACCAATTAATGAAACGGCTTCCACCAGGTAAGTTGACTCCTTATCAAATATATGCATATGATAGGGTTATTTATCAATTGGTGATCACTCAGCCGTTGTCAATAAATAAGTAAAAACTCTGTCATGTTACTAATAAACAGGCAAGTATGCGGTAACTTATCAAACACATATATACTTTACATCTGATATTTTTTCGAGAATTCGAATTGCCAACCTAACAGTACGGTGCACCTATTGGTCAACTTCTCTGTGCAAAACTATCTGAACCAAAAAAGACCATTGTTGACATCCAGCACTTAACCTCTGTCAACACTTAACTTTTCCCACCCATCTTGTCACTTCTCCAGTACAACTTGTTTCTTTACTAGCCATATTCATATACCCAGCAATAGCATAAACACTTGGAATGGTCAAAAAACAAGCCAAGTAGCCTTGAACAAGACATTGCATTTTTAAACAATATAATATGTAGTAGTAAGTACCCTAAATACCATTACAAACTTGGCAGCTTTTCTCCGTTTGCACACGTTTCATCTAAAAGCCAAAATT
This sequence comes from Willowsia buskii, assembly GCA_034700685.1. Taxonomy (NCBI): domain Eukaryota; kingdom Metazoa; phylum Arthropoda; class Collembola; order Entomobryomorpha; family Entomobryidae; genus Willowsia; species Willowsia buskii. The sequence continues at coordinate 895 of JAQIXW010005471.1, read as the reverse complement.
CCTCTGTACTGTTGCGTCGACATACTAATAATACAACATACATTACCTACTGCTTATTTTAATAACAAGTCGTAGAACACGAAAAGCACATACGAACAAGACCATAAAAATCAACCAAAAAAGAGTAAACTGTTCTCTCTGCGCCTTATCCATTTTCGCTCCGTTTCCTTCAGGGCCTCTCTTCTCTGCCATCGTGATACTTCACACTGGAAGAAAAATACACAAACAGCCGACACATTTTGGCATGCGAATAGCGAAAGAACAAACAAAATAATGTTAATGCTCTATTCTTTCCCCGTTTACATCTTGACAATCCTCTCTTCTTCCTCCGTTCTTGGAAAAACAATGAAAAAATGTGAAAGAAAATACAAACTACGAGAATTTAGTGGAGTGGATTCTACACAACACATTTATTTTCTCTACCCATCACCATCATTCAGCAGACAAACTTGAAGAAATAATGTGCGGACTGCAAAGAAGTTGTTTGTTGTGTATTTGAACTTGTTCGCTCGCTTAAAGTCCAGTGGTACAGCCTCGCACTGGTCGCCTTTCTCCGTAAGCCTCTTTTCCCTCTTCCAGGAATGTACACCAACGTGTAGTGTCCTGCTGCTTTCCTTTCTCTTTATCTTCGTGCTCTGCATTTCATCAGCAGCAGCACCGCCACTCCATCCTCGTTCCTCAAGTTTATTTTTTCTACTAATAACTTAAAATGTGCCATAGCATAACAAAACGCAAAGGAGGTGAAAGCATATAAACCTGAAAAGGGAAAGCATTTACGATAAAAACCTCTAGCTTAAATCCTCTATCGCTGAGAGATAAAGCTGTTGTAGGAATACAAGGAAGGATACAAGGAAGTACGCGGGAAAGAGCGAAATCATTTCATCCGGAAAATCAG
>JAQIXW010005470.1:0-10366 GCA_034700685.1 Willowsia buskii | reverse complement strand
AAAAAATCCATACACACAAAATAACATCCAAAACTACATTAACTCATTAATAACGCAGATAAGCAGCCGAGCCGATGCAGAGATGAATTAACAATCCAGCCTCAAATTCCCCAAATTGATAAGAAAAAATGTAGACCTCATCTTTGATTTCTTCATGCTCATCTCCCATTCCAAAAGTCAGATGTCGGGGGTTTGTTGTTTACACCGTATCATTTTCGCTATCTCTCTACACACTTTACTATCAAAACCAATCTCACCATCCATTAAAACCAACCATCATTAAATATAATTGACAATTTTCTTTTGAAACTTGTACTTACCCTGCTTCCAAGCAAACGGGCTTCCAAAAGCTCTTGTTTTCTAGGATCAAGGACACTGAAGTTCTCCATGCTTGTCCGTTCACATCAACATCTATCTGAGATTTGTCGGTCGTCACCATTTAAACTAATTTTACATCTTTCCAACTTCCTTTTCCCATCCAAATCAATCAATTACATTTTTAACCCACTTCCAAACCTCTTTAAAATCTTCACACCGACATAACACTTCACTCTTTCACAACACTTTTTTCCAACAAACTTCACTCTTCTGCTTAAAAAACTCAACTTATTCCTTCTCCTTCCTCCTTCTCAACTGTTACTTCTGGTCCAACAAATAAAAATCTTTTAATTTACCCATTATTTCACCACAAATTAACATCATGATTAACTTTTTTTTTCATTAAAAATATAACATACACACTTTACAAGGTAAATATTCTCTCTCTGTAATAAGCACACATAGAGGATTCCTTCTTGTCTTTTTTTCAGCCTGTCCTGTCCTGCTCCGTGTTTTTTTTCTGCTCCTCTTCTTATTACCTTTTACTAATAATAGTCCCCTCCATACTATCAAATGGGAAGAAAAAGTACATAATATTTTATTAGACGTAATACCTACACAGTAAAAAAAAAACTTCCACTTTTTCCTACACACTATAAAACAGCCAGCACATATAAACAGACAGACAGACACACAAGAGATGAGCGAGAGAATAATTTTGAGCACAACAGCAGTACAGAAAATGCATTCAAGAGAGTATTTTTCAATTCATTCAGTTCATCTCATGATGATGCCGTGCGTCGTGGGTTTTCTGTTAAACGAGACGGGTACGTCGTCGGTTCGCTCTAGTAGAGCAATCCACTACTATTTACTACAACAACTTTGCATACTACATTTACTACCAAAAAAAGTGTTCGAGAAGTGGATATAAAATGAGTAGTAAAGGTGGTGGTGGTGGTAGTAGTGCCTCAAATGAGAGAGAGATGCAATGCAACACAGAAAAATAAACACTCTAATAGATAGAGAGACAGAAAACCTACACAAAACAACACTTCTTCCTTCGAAATATTACATATCTTTTTTCTCATCTGTAAAAATAATATTTAGATGAAGTTTTCTGTGTGTTTGGTCATCATGATTATATCAATTTCATCAACATCATCATCATATCCTTATTATGCAGAAAAAAAGTTGTGTGATGTCGGGCACTGCAATATATGCGACAATGCATTGGTAAAGTAAACTGTGGATGGAATTGGAAAAATTATTATTATAAAATGAAACAGAAATTTGTTGGTTTAGAGTTGATGACAAAAAGCAAAGCGTGAGATGGGATGAAAGGGTTATTATAGGGAGCATGTATGAAATGAGATGTGGAGTGTAAGGGAAAAAGGAAGTATTGCGGTAGAATGTCAACTTGACTTGAAAATTCTTACATCTTACGGATCAAGCGATAGGCGATTTCGAAAAAAATCAGGGATTTGAAAATCTAATTTCAGGGAATCAAAAATGCCATATGATGACGCCGTCATATTTTTGGGGAACCAGTCTTGTCATTCAGCATCCAATCATGTCAGATCAACTTTCGTATTTTGAACGTTTTAGAAAAAGCGGCTATTTCAATTTCAAGAAATTTCGAAAATTGCATTGCACATTTCTGGGCTTCATGAACGCAACGGACAAACAGACATGCATTGGATTCTGAAAGTGAAGACTACACACGCAGTACTTTACCTAAAGCAAAGGTTGTTGTGCGTCATTTTAAGTGTTGCACACATTTACTGTAAATATCCATTCCACATTATAATTCCTTATCTGTGTGTGATCCATTCCGTAAAGTACACTCCATAATATGTAATGCTCATACATAGAGAAGGAATTCCTTTTTTTTTGTAGTAAAAAAGCGTAAAAAGGAAGGAGGATCGGGTAGGATTAATTCTATTACTGTTACGTATTCATTTATGATTATGATGCGAGAAGTGAGACAAGAGAGTATTCCTTCATGTTTACGGCTTTACTTTCTCCGCGTATTACATCCACATATTACAGCTGACTCTTCCAACAATACATGGACGAGAATGGCAGAAAATGGTTAAAATTTGAAAACAAATTTATCGCAGTGCTTGGCAGGCAGGCAGAAAGAGGAGATCAAGTCTCTCATGTTATTTATGTGTGGTTAGGTCAAAATTGTGTAATTTTATGAGCAGCACAGCACAGGTTTGTTTTGTTTACGACTCTTGGGAGAGATACCGTCCGTGTATTTCGGTAGAGTCAGCTGTGTTGACAAATTTTATACGGCGGAGGTGCTCGTCTTTTCATAAACTTTTCTGTCCGTAAGTCTGATTGGCTAGAGGGTGTCATGCATGTGTGGAAGAAGAGTCTGCAACCCTTTCAGTGTTTTTTATTGCACAGCGTAGTAAAACAATGGGAAGCCGCTAATAATTAAAAAATAGCTTGATTGCATGCAATATTATACAATTACAATATGATTTTTATGCCTCACACAGTGCGGCTAACTTTTTATATGCTTAATTTACTAATTGAATGTATTTAATTTATACATAATCTTTAAATGGCACATGCATTTACCACTTACACAAAAAATTCTCATTATTTTTTCGTTCAAAAGTTTATGAAAAGGTACGTTATGAAAATGCATGCATGAAAATCATAATATTTAAAAGTTATGCTGAATCGCAGAAGATGTCTTTGTCTTCTTGGGTTGTGTAACAAGCAGCAAATGTCTGACATTTTACTGATCTAAATGTGTAAAGTGCGTGCCAATTTGGATCAAGATCAATTGATGAGACTTTTAAGTTGGAAGTTAAGTAATTAGCATTTTTAAAATTAGTCCTTTCAAAAACTGCTGAAAAGTAAATCGCTTTAACTAGTTGTTTACGGGTTTGCTTTTGATTACCTAATTCTATAACATGCAAACTGATCATCAATATGAAATGCTTTAGGGAAGTGACACGTTTTTATGATTATGTAAACTGTATTTCTGGAGAAAGGTTAATTGCTCTTAAAATCAACTGTTACTGTTGACTGTTATTATATCACACCATGATGGTCACAGTCATTTAAAAAATTTTTACAACTTACTTGTGTATGAAAGGAAATCAGACATTGGAAAATGAGTAAAAGTGAAAGTATGAACGGTGTCATTTCGCGTAAAGCACGTACCTCTGTCATTTGTTTGTCATTGATGAGATGATCCATCATGGATGACATTTTTATCAATGGCCATATAGCTTTTAGAATTTTTAAAGGCATTTGGCATTTTCGTCCACTGATAGATCATAAAATTAATTGCACTATAGAAGTGTACATAGTCTAAGCTTCATACATTTTGTCGACTTTTATTAATAATTTATTACGTTTTGTAGCACATAATATATGCAAATGACTAGTTTCACAATATTCATCTTAAATTAGGACAGCGTCTTTTAGTATAAATTATACAGAGGAATCAGGAATTTTAATGGAAGGGCTATAGATTACTTTCTGGAGAAGGTTACTACAGGAAGATGAATTTACTTTACATAAAGCAAGCAAATTCAATGGAAAACTGCAACTGAAGGTACATGCATATCATACCTACACCTAAATGACCTAAACTACGATACGAGCGATCTATTCGAAAAACAACATGCGAAAAACTATAAATTATTATTTGAAACGTATATTCTTCTCTTCTCCCTGTATTCTGACGTATTTAACTGAATATTATTGGGTTTTCCGTTCCTCCTTTGATTGTATACGTATAAACAAAACAAAAACAATGAGTATAAATTTGCTTTCAGATTTGTAAGCTATATCACACGGTTCACGCTTAAATAATTAAACTAAATGCTATTACCTACAATCTTTGTTATGCTTAACTAACTGCATATATATATGTACATGTCTACAAAGGATTACATGTCGACTAATTGCTCAACGATAGATTGGATTAATTACAATCTTACAACTTATCAACTTACATTATTTCGTTAGTATAAATTTAACCTACTACATATATACACACACATTTAAATATATTTTAAGTAATTAATTATTACAGTTCTCAGTGCAATAGTGCCTGGAAAAACGGCAAGTCAAACAATGTCACATAACAGGATACATAAACGCAGATCACTTTTTTCAGGAAAATTTCTCCCACTGAACAAAAATGGTAGTCCGGAAATGATGCACTACAGGGAAGAATACTTAACTATTTATAAAGTAATTACTAGTAATTAGCTTATGGAAGTGGCAGGAAGATACATTTCTAGCTTTTTATGCATTGAAGAACAATATACAGGAACTGAGGTGATCGAGATCAACAATTGAAATCTTAAAAAACTAACAATTAAATTAAAGTGCATTTTTTAAACATCTATCCGGAAGGTTTTACTTCACGATGTTGTCGTTAAATTATACGAATATCTTTGAGATGGACGACTAATGGACGACCGAGCAATGTAGGGCTGGTGCAGTGGGAAGGCTAGCCCCAGAGCAACATTTAATGCGGCAGCGTCATAAGCATGACATCCAGAGTACCGGTATAACGGTTTCTTGTCAAAGCGGCATCCTGATGACTGCGCACCGAAAGGTGCGATACAGTCTTTTTTGAGCGTACATGCCACCCACGGGTGCATAACTTTACTTGATAGATTATTAGTTTTACAGAGAAGGAGCTGAGATGGGTCGATCATCCGATGAAAGTAGTAATTTTCCACGTCAGTTTGAAAAAATGGGAACATTTTAGGATGCGTCAAGGAAGATGTCGGATGACCTGCTGACCAGCCGATGATACCGTCACTGCCTCCATTTTGGGATAAATTGAGTAGTTTTTGAAGGTTGACTAGAGATGACTTCATTAGTCGACGATCAACATCAAGCCAGAGGAGACAGTTCCCGTTGTCTAGAAGTGTTTGCAAAATTATTGGTCTGTAGGCTCGCAAGCTGACGTCTTTCAGATGGTCGGGGTAATCTTCAAAGTTGAACCGTTTCACGATACAGGTGGTCGAGTTGCAGATTTGCCGGAGGGAGATGGAAAAGTCGTTGTCTTCGTCGATGGGAGTGGAGGGGTCGACGTTCCATAGAATTAGGGGGGTGGATGGCAGAAATTGTTGGATGTTGGATGCAAATCCTTCTGCCTGCAGAAGTTGGCCCTTTTGAACCTGTAAAATGGGAGGGAAGAAGAAATTCAGAATATCATTACATAAAAATCTCACGAGCAGTTGACATTATTAGTTAATTAGTAATTAATACAGATAATTACACTAGAGACGACAATTATAGGCAGCGCAGTGTCGTTGAAAACATGAAATCCTGTACTGGAAACCCCAGTCTTTGGAATAGTTGGTGAGATCTCCTTTCCACCATTCGATGACGGTTCTACTGCGTCGCTGAATCCCAGCATGTTGATATACTTATCATCTACCTCCAGACGTTTAACTGCCTCCCCATTTTGAAGATTAGCCTATGAAGAACAAGCAGAAAAATCGAAAATTATTAAATTAAAAGGGGCTACTTGAGAAAATCATGATTTTAAAAATCCTCACTACAAATAATGAACAATCATTAATCATTTTGAACGGAGCCCTTTTACCTTCAGCGTCTCCAACTGCTTATGTGTTTCTGACACTAGCTGCTCCAAATTCGCAGCGGTTTGATCCCTCCCAAATATACAGAGTATCAGACTTGTCACCCCAACACTAAGCACTAGTGCCATAAAATGGCGAAATTTGCACTGCATGATTCTAAATTTCCAAAAGATCATCTGAGAGTCGTCTGGAAATTGGCGTTTCCAACCTGTCTCAGATGTCAATAGTTCCGATTTTAACGGAAATTCAAAAGAGCTTTCGCTCCTCCTTCCTCAACTTCACCCCACTAGAAAAAGCTTCAGACAACAATCAATACACCTTCCCAACAATACTTGCACCAATTCCCAATTTCGTGGATACAAACAGAAACAATGGAACACAGTGAAAAATTAATGGAAACTCATTTTTCTTTGCTTTGATAATCAACATTTCAAACAATGCAAACCTAACCGCACCATTTTTACTTCCGGTTAGAAATTTGCACCAGTTACAAAAATAATTAATAAGAGGCTAATTATCAACAAAACAGGTGCAATGAGTGAATAAAAATCTTTGAATAAATTGCAACAACAAACAATGCAGCCAATAATCACGTTTTCTTCAAAAATTTAACAGAAGCTCACATGTTCCATTGTTGTTGGGATCACTGCTGCTTCTTCTACACTAATTTTGTAAACAAACAGAGTCATCGATTTAAATATCGTGACGCGCCGTTTCCCCATAATATTGGGGCATTGGTATACAAAGTAGGTGAATGTTGAGTTTTCAATGGCTCTCTAGAAGCTGGGACGCTACATGTTTGGCTATATGAAAAGCATGGGCTTTGTTACAAAAGCAGGAATGGTGCGGTCACTGCCACCTTTGGAGGAGGCGGCAGAAATGAGTGGGTGTTTCGGCGCTAATGTTTCACTTTGCCTTTGCCATGCACTGCTTTCGGAGTTCTCCAGCGATAAGTCTATTGAAAGTGAATGGGTGCTCTGCGTGAAAAAAAGATCACACCGGGACCCGGGTTTCGACCAGGATATTTAATTGGATTTCGGAATTAACTAATCAAAAATGGCACCGGTAAGTTTTCTTGGTTAATTTTTCATTTTGTGATGTGTGAAAACTGTGATTTTGGAGTCTAGATGTGTGTATTGTAAATGTGACTGGTGTAATGGGTAAAATGAAAGGGTTAATGTCAACTAGGTCTGCGTGCAATTTTATGGTAGTTTCAGTTTAATTTAGCTAACTTATCAATTTATATGTCTCTGTTAGGTCGTTAGGATTTCCAAACTTTGCAAATAGATGAGTTAATAATATTTAAGATAACTTTTGTATATACCCAATAATGGGAATGTTATGATCACGTGTTTTACGTGTTGATGATGATGATTAAAAAGTAAAAGCAACAGGCATGATTAAATTGAATGTCGCTAAAATTCATGTGAAATTGCTTACCTACATGGTAACTTAAATGACTTCCGGTAATGTTATGTGCATGTACCAAGTTTAATTATAATATCCGCACGACTAAAATCAATATTAATTGTTAATGAGCAACAAGTCTTCCAAACACCATCAACCATGCTTGATGCTTGCCTAGTAGGTAGTTCATAGTTAATTCCAAATAAAATGAATGCCACTTTCCATCTTATTTATGGCTGATTAGCATTTGAAATTTGAGTTATAGTTGAGTGGTTTTAATGATTGGTGGTAAGATTGACCCTGTCATAAGTGAAAGGGTTGAAGATTAAGATGGAGTTTTCTTGTGATAGTCATGATTCCTATATATGTATTTTTAATTGATGTCATAATTTTTTAATTTGTTTCCAGCCATCAGGTGAGAAGAAGAAGGGGAGTGGCAAGACTCCTGCCCCAGCTCCAGCCGCCGCCAAGAAAGAAAACAAGCCACCTGCAGCCGCCGCCAAAGGATCTGGAAAGGCTCCCGCGCCAGCACCACCAGCTGCAGCGAAAGCTGCTCCAAAGGCGCCTGCTCCAGCTCCTGCAGCAGCCAAGAAAGCTGAACCAGCAAAGAAGGCCGCTCCAGCGGCAGCGAAAGCTGCAGAAAAGAAGCCAGCAGCAGAAGCCAAGCCTGCAGCCGCACCAGAGGCGAAGAAGGCCAAGGCCGATGCTCCAGCTAAGGCCGCCAAGAAGTCAGCACCTAAGAAGGCCCCCGCTGCCACGAAGAAGACAGTGCTCAAGGGAAAGAACACTTCGACTGGTGGAAAGAAGAAGAAGATCGCTTCTCGCTTTGTGATCGATTGCACACTTCCGGCAGAAGATCAGCTTTTCAACTGTGCAGACTTCGTACGTCCTTCCCTGATTCCAATTCTGACAACTATTTCCTGTCTTTTAATTATAGTTCCTGCACACTTTAAAAAATGTATTTTGAATATTTTTTCAGGAAAAGTTCCTCAGGGAGCGTATCAAGGTGGCTGGCAAGACTAGTAATTTCGGTAATGCCTTGAATATCGAACGCGGGGATAAGAACTCGAAGATTGTTGTGAATGCTACAATCCCTTTCTCTAAGAGGTTACTGCTCAACTACTGGAAAATTCCTTAAAATCCATTTAAGTTAAATTGTGTCGTAATTAGTAATTAATTTTAATGCATGTAATTTTTTGTGGTTTTCCAGGTACCTCAAGTACTTGACCAAAAAGTATTTGAAGAAGAATCTGCTGCGAGATACACTCCGTGTCATTTCCACGAGCAGAGAAGGTTACGAACTTAGGTACTTCCAGATCGGTAACGAGGCAGACGAAGATGAGGAGGATAACGAGTAAACTAACATCACTAATCTCATCGAAATGAAAATTTCTTAAAATATATTATTTACTCTGTCCTTTCTCATTTAAGAATATTATGTACAAGTCACGAATAAAACCGTGTCTTTTTACTATGAACCTTTTCAAAACTATTGACTCAATCTAGTATTCATTTCGCTCTGCTCTGAACCAACTCCCTTCATAATTTTATATTGCCAACCATAATACTGTATACTGTACATTAGAATTAGTTATCAGTTAACTTAATTATTGCATTAATCAAAATGGTTAATCATAAGTAGAATTGAGCATTCATTTTATTTTTAAGTCAACAATTAAATTAACTCCTTATCAAACTTGGAAGCATCAACAAGTTGACTTAGGTATCATACCAAGTGTACGCATTCATAATGGAGCATATTGCTAAAACCGCAGAATAAGTAACTTGACCACCTTTTGCTTTCTCTCTGAAATAATTCAATTTCTCCATTTCCGTTAGATTCATCCGGAACCGCTAAAGCCATTATTACATTAAAATGTTGCACGCACTCCCTCACAGTACATTAGTATGATTCATACATGAAATTATATGCACCTTTGATATTTACCCCTTTTCATGCTGGCATTTTCCACCGACTACTTAACGCTCCAATATTGATTCATATCCTAATGCCAAGAGAAAACAAGTAGTCCCCAGTCCACCTCCATCCATTACACCTCCTTTCTCTTCTACTTTGCTCGACATTATCATCAACATCGTAATAAATTACTCAAGCTATTTTCCTCTCTCCGAGTGTAGCTGATGGGTATAAGCTTTCACGTTGATGAAGCCCAGAGCTTACACACACACAACACACGTCTCTGTTTTTCCTTCCAATTTCCAACTTTCTCCAGCATATTCCACTTTCCCGAGAAAACGCTTGGAAAGATTGGAATTAACGGAGAAAGAGAAAGAGAGAGGCAGTGTACCATTTATTATGGAAGTGCTATACTGTCGGGGGACAGCACCCATCTCTCACACTCTCATCCAAACAACCATAATGATGGAGTGATCCAATCCACCTCCACTCCTCCATACAAAATACATACCTTACCTCCTCCACCTCCTCTCATTTTCCTCCAACATGCCGCCATTATTATTATAATACATTTTCTCCAGAAACTCCTCCAACGCAACTCAACTAAAAAAAATCAGCGTCACTTGCTTAGCTTCTCTACATGGCTATTGGCTTTACTTGACTGAATTCAACCGAACTGGAAGAAAGCCAGACCAAGACCACCTGCGTTACTTAAAAAAAGAGAAAGCACACAAAAGAAAAAAAAACTTGCAAAAATAATATTATCCTCCTCCAAGAAAATGGGAAAGTATGAGTCAAGTGGTTGAACCATATTGTCTGCCAGTTAAAAATGAATGTTCTCCCCAAAACCAGGCGTTAATATTTTATGTACCTATCCTATTACAAAAAAAGATGAGGAGAAAGTAAAATCGAAAAGTGAGAGAAAGCAAAGAAGAATGATGGCCATCATCATCATCATCAACTCTAATGTAAATTCTCCTTTTCTCTTTCTACTCCCACATCAATTTTCTCAAAATGCCCCAAAAAACATCATACACGCTCATATCTTTTTTTTTATGCAAGTACATACATAACTGAACAAGTAAAGAGCAAAGTTAACAAGATTTTTTTTAAAGGTCACTCCATCCATTTC
>JAQIXW010005469.1:0-10368 GCA_034700685.1 Willowsia buskii | reverse complement strand
AATTAGTTTTTAAGTAAACATATACGACAATGCATTTATCCTAGGGTGTGCAATTTTGCACACGGGTATCCCTAGTTCCATAATAGTGTGGGTTTTATATCATGAAGCATTACTGAATTCTATTAGATTCTCCTGTATGCTACTTTTTGTTTTGACAATTTCGGTTGAAGCGTTTTGATTAACATCTTGACATAGAAAAATATGCTCGTGCCGACGCAATTACGTTGTATTCTTCTCATAACTCATAATTATATTCGCTGGCATATAGGATGTATAATCCTTTATCTATTTATTTTTGCTCGAAGCTTTTGCGTGCTTGTTTTTGAAGTTACAAAATATTGATATTTTGTGTTTATTGCCATGTCGGGCTGTAGATTATTTTGGTCATCAAATTATCAGAGGTTGTCTAGAAGATTTCAAACATCAATTCTTTGCGTACAAATAATGATAGTACATGACTCAAATATCAGCGTAATGACATCATTACTTCAATGAAGAATGTTTATTCAAGTATATTTTTGTTAAAACACTGAAAAACCAAATTTGCAGCTCTGACCAGTTTATTTTAATCAACAGGCAATTACATTTCCAGTAAAATATTGGTCGAGTAAATATGCGTGTAGCTTACATAAATGCGTACGTATGTATAGAAGTTGCTCTATTCCTTTCGAGTCCTTTTTATTGACCCAAAGTTGGGAAATGTTGTTATTCTTTCACGGAGTTGCATTGGGGTATTTTTTACGACAAATAATTTTTTAAAGTTGGTTTCAAGATGACAGGACTGATACAATATGTACTTGTCAATTCAAATCGTCTTCCATTATTCTGTCAAAAAATAATCTGTGACACCTAAATCTGCATCATGAAAAATACAACTTATTAATAATCTTCCCATTTTGTATGGTGTAGAACGGAACCACATTATTTTCATCTTCAGAACGCATATGTGTTGATTATATCATTTTACACTGGTCCAGAAAACAACACTGAAGGCGCTGCTGAATTTTCTCTTGAATTCGAAGGAGTGGCCACTACTGCTGGAGAAACTATAAGCGAAAGTTCAAGTTATTTCGGCAGACTCTGGACACCACAAGTTCCCCACAGATAGAACAACTTATACTGATAGAGAAATATCAACCTTTGTAGTGACTCCGGTATCTGATGGAAATGGCAATTTCAGGAAAACGGAAGTTGTTTATGCCTTGAAAGGACTGGAGTAATGTTGGGACTGCCTTACAGTATATTTGTTTAATCCAATTTGGCTAAGCCCTATCAAATGGATGTATGATGGCTCGTAGTAAGTAACATAAGGTTTATAACATTTGATCTGATTTCATGAAAGATAATCAGTTTTTTTTAAATTTTTCTATTAATTTTGTAGAATTTGTGGCGTAAATGAGACTATGGAAACTGCAGTCATAACACATCAAGATTTAATTCTGCTGGTATTTGTAAGCAATGAGGCTGAGGTTGACACAGGATTTCATTTATTTGCCCAAGTTGATCACTGTTGAGCTTCAACCTAAACAATTTATTATTCTGTAACAGATTCAATTTTTATTTACAATACATTAAATATTTACAAACCAAAATATTTGTGAAGCATTTGTTTACGATGGACAAATATCAATAAATCAAAATATATGTACAGGTTTTTTGTTTACAATGCACGCAATTTTTTTTACTTACAGCATAATTTATACCAAACATTTCAGTTGACCTAACGAGTGTTAAAAAATTTAAACCGACTTGAGTACCAAATTTGCATTTTTCACTGCTAGGCATCATGTTTTTACGGCAATGTCAGCTTTTACGAATATAATTTTCGAAAGTTATAATTTTTTTTCTTGTACATGACAAATTTTTATGTACATGAAAAACACCGGATTCAACTTGACGGCTGACAAGGTATTACTCAATATTTTAAGTACTATTCAATCTTATCTCAAAGCTGTTACATGCATTTATATATATTTGCACTTTGCACAGCATTTACGGGGAAATCATCTAGATATCACGTTTACAAAGCACGAGAGAAAAATTAAGCGCTTTATCATATCATACGCGCTTATACAAAAAGATCATGTACGTCAGTGAGCCTCGTCAGTAAAGCTATTACTTATATAATCATTGACAATATTTGAAACATTACAAGAGTCTCCCACGATGCACGTAATAAAGTTGTTATCCTTTCACGTAACAAGGCTAGTGACAAATGATATTTTCAATTGGATTTCACAGTAAGATATATAATTTGTACCTGTTAATTAAAATTATCTTTCTTTTTTCTGTCAAAAGCTAGTTCGAATCTGCATTAAAATCTAAGTCAAAAACTTTTTTCTCCTTGGCATACATATACGGCAGTAAATTTTTCATTCATATCAGTTTACCTAAAACATCCGAGTTAAGTAGTTCAAGGAGTATTGAAGTCGAATTTCAAATATTTTATAATGGCGTTTTACAATGACGTTAAGTTTTTGGCTCTAATTGCCTTTTACAGTGTACTCACTGTTTTCGTTTTATCTGAAGGATCTGTCAACAATTTTAAAAATTGGGAACCATCACCCAACAAGTTGAGCTCAGACTGTGGAGGAGTTTTTAATGATACCACAGGTCATATTTCGTACAAAGTTAATGAGACCCTACTACCAAATGAGCGTTGCGTGTGGGTCATACGGGCCCCTGACGCTGGAGAATATGACGTCTACTTAGAGAGCTACGGCCTCCCTTATTCTTTGACTATATCCTCATTCGGGAATGAAGGACGTCTTCTGACCTATCCAGTATAAGAAATTTCTAGCAAAAAGTATTACAATTTGTGTCGCAAATGGTTTCTAAATCATTCAAATCACTATTTGGCTTCATATTTTGTTTGGCATAGAACGAGACAATACGACAACTTTCATATCCCAAACTCACATGTGATAGTGCTAACGCTTCACACCGGTCCAGAAGGTAACACTGAAGGCGCAACTGGATTCTCCCTTAAATTTGAAGGGGTGGCCACCACTGCTGGAGAAGCTATAAGCGAAAGTTCAACCCACACATTTATTTCGGCAGACTCTGGACACCACAAGTTCCCCACAGATAGAACAACTTATACTGATAGAGAAATATCAACATTTGTAGTGACTCCGGTACCTGATGGAAATGGAAATTTCAGGAAAACGGAAGTTGTATATGCCTTGAAAGGATATGAGCAATGTTGGGACTCCCTTTCCGTATACAAGTTTAATCCGAGTCCGTCAAACTTAATAAAATGGGCATGGGAAACCACGTAAGTAACGATCTGGTGAAAGTTCCTTGATACAAATTCCTATATCGGAATATTCTTATAATACTGATTTATATAAAAATCTAATTCTCATATTGAATTCGTTCCTATAATGTTGCATTCATATAATGTCTGAATTCTCATAATATTTCCATAAAAATTCTTATAAATTCGAATCTATTTATAAAAAATACCAAAAACGGTAAAAAAAACAAATATATGTATCATCACTGCAAAATCTCCTTTACTGTGGGATTTGCGTTGTTGTCGTTCGGCTAGCGTGTTTTCCAAACTGGAAACCTCAACCGAGGTTCGACTTTCCTTTATAAAACAAAATTAACAATTGTAATATTAGATTCAAAATGTACCAATAAGTGAACTTTCAGTCGTCTAATTACAGCCCTCAGTGATCTCGAATTTAGGCAATTGCATGATTGCTTGCATAAAATGTAAACGTAAATGCGGCTCATATTTATAAAATATAAAGTATCTGAAGCTCAGCTGAAGCTATTTGTAGTTCTTACTCTGACATCTAATCGTTCGTCAGTACCCCTCCCTATGTCCCCATTAATGTTTAACACCTAGAAGGCCCATCATAGTACACAGTACTAAAGGACAACCGAAAGCAGTCTTAGTCTTGTTCAAATCGGTTAACTGTGGCTGTAACTACAAGGATCAAACCGCCCATGTATTCCAAAAACGCCCACTCGTGATCTGCCTTGATCCCTGAATCTCTCTTACAGCATTTCAATCCCAGTCTTTAACTCCCGATTAACGTGAACCGTCTCCAAAACGTAAAAATAGCCTTTCATCTTCCAAATCAAATTAACAGGCTTCCATTCCCTCCCTAATCAATGGAACAGCCCTGAATGATCAAATAATATTGAATGACAACTAATGCCTACCATGGGTTCAGTTACTTTTTAAGCCTGCTTTGAGCAGCATTGTTTTTTAGATGCTTACTAGATGCTCAGTTGTTTTACTTAATATTGTGAAAAAACTGTTTACATAGAATAAACATTTTGTTTCCAAAATTGTATACATGTAAAAAGCTTTAATATTTGACTCTCATAACAATTATGTGCATATTACAATTGAATTTTTACTTTTATTGGAAAGGGGTATTATGAGAATCAAATATTCTAGGAATTGTTAGACTATGAGAATTATGCATTTATTGGAATTAGCCCTTTATGAGAACTCGGAATATGGGAACTGTCATATTATAGGAATTGGATTATAGGAACTTTCCGAAGGCCGTAAGGAACGTTCTTTTTACTGATCAGTAAAATCATTCGAATCTTTAACGTGAACATTAGTTCTAACTGAATGCACCAAACATAATAATATGTCATCAATTTTTGTAGAATTTGTCACCAAAATGAGACTATTGAGACGGCCGTCTTTACCCATCAGGATTTAATTCTGCTGGTGTTTGTAAGCAATGAGGTCAACGTGGACACAGGATTTCATCTATTTGCGCAAGTTGATCACTGTTGAGTTTGAACCTGAAGTTAAAAATATTTTGAAGTTATCTTATTGCGAAATTCGACAATTGGACTATTTATGCAATTAAAATGTTGTTCCTGTAGCATATGACGCTTAGGTGTGTAATAAAAATTTACATGTGTCCCAATAAATTATATATTTTATATACAATTAACGACAAGAAATTTTTCAGGGTTTTACGATACGCCTAACGAAAGCTTATTCTTATTTCATGAAAGCAGTGACTAATTTCACTTTCAACCTGAACTACTCAAAATTCAGATACACAATGTCTTATCAGTTTGATAGATAAGTTATCTGTGATCCGTTACATTCAAGTCGAAAATTCTCCATTGCACCACAAACATATGATGTGCAGACATTAGTAAATACTAAGGAGTATGTTTATATTAATCCACAATAAAAAACCGGTGCTAAAATTTTAATGTGATTTTTGCAAGTTCATACCTTTTCTTATGCACTTTGCAATGAAAGGTTTGGCTTTAACCCTTGATTAATGTTTGTTCACGGCATACATATTAACAAATGTGCCCGATACGACAGTAATTTACCTAAACTCATAAGTTATGAAACGAAGCTGATGTAATTGCTTAGGCACCATCATGTTTTTGTTTGAAAAAATGAATTATTTAATTTAATTTGAAATAGAATTACTAAATTCAATTTGAAATTGAATTATTAGATTTAATTTGAAGTTGAATTATTAAATTTAATTTAACCAAACTTGTCCACAACATTTACATAGCATACAGGAGCATCTATCACAATCAAATTATGTTTCATAATACTAAGTCAACACTCTAATTTTTTGTGTATCACGTCGTTTTTAATATGGTCGTAGACAACCAACCTATTTTTTACGCTGTCTTTCCGTTACATACTTATTTATATGTTCGCATAAATTGGTAAGCTTACATACATCAAAAGACGTAGTTTTTTGGGACAAAAACTTAATTCGTTTTCAGATGGACATAAAAATGTTATAAATTTTTATAAATTTTTAAAATTCCATTTGTATCCTCGGTGAAGAACGCTTTTTTTTAGGAAAAGTGTTTTTATGTCAAATCCTTCTGATATTTGAAAGAAAAAGCAAGGCATATTTTTCGCTCCAACCACATTTCCGTTTCTTCAAATCCCAGGAACCTTTTCAAATGGCTAATGACTGCGAGCCTGTCGTATTTTATTTTGTTAGAATATCCATAAAACTTCAAAATAAGTTTTACACCAAGCTATTTGGCAAAGCTCCTATAGCATGGGACTCAGTATTTTGCAACCTAAAGTATGTCAAGCCCAACTCCAAAATGGGTTTCATGTTCTGGACATTTCAACTACTTTTTGGTTTATTGCTATACGGCGTAATCTTTTGCACTTGGTGTCTACTTTTTGCCAGGAACGCGTCCCCTGTGCAGTATTCTACTTTTGTGTCGATTTTCAGTTATGCAATTTTTATATTAGGGAATTACTGCAAGCTCTGCTATGACAGTGGAGACAGTATTTGTGGCATAAACTGTTTGCTGAAACACCAATCTACTCTAATCAAAGGTATGTGTAACTTTTATTTTTCAAAATACAGATAAAAATGCTAACAATACTTTTTAAATGCCGGAAATCCGATGGCATCGCTCACTTACAATGTATTTATGTATGTAGATTGGCGAGTGAATTGGAACTTGTTCGAAACAAGATGGAAAAGGGAATTGCAAATTTTGGGTTTAGCACTTTGTGGAGCAATATATGTTACTATGAGTACGTTAAGCTTGAGTGTTCTTGGGGTCATTTTCAAAATTGACCCAACCTACTACATGTTCGGAGGAGAAAATATTTATCAATTGGATCCAACCACACAACTACTTATCGCAGGCACTCGTCTCATTACAGGGTTTGTTTTTGTTATTTGTACGACACGAATATTTTGCATTTTGTTTGTTTATTATTTTATTTTTTGCCAAGCATATATTGGCATGTGGACGCTTTTATCGAAGATGGGAAACTTTAGGCAAATACATAGGGAATATATGAGACTGGCTGTAATTCACACAAGAATCAGTCCGTTTGGTAACAATTTTGTAGCACTTTTGATGCTTTTTTGGCACACATCTGGAACCGCTTTGTGTTGGGTGGGCATTCGTGGCTGGGATTTCACTTCGCATTTGATTGTTGTAATGTTTGGTACTCTGGCATTAATCTTTGTCAGTTGGGTTTCAATTATGGTAGGTATCATGAGTTTCATTCATGTGAAAGCAGAAGGGGTAATTGCGTCAATGCATGACAGGTTGTTTGCCGAGACAAGAATAAAGAGATGGGAACTGAGGATGTGCCTTCGAGCAATGAGACCGACATCATTTAAAAGTGGCGGTTGGTTTACAGTTGATCGGGATGCTCCCGGGGACTTTTTGATGACAGCGGTTAATAATGTTACTTCTGCAGTGCTAACATTTTAGTGTATTTTCGTAACAATAATAAATATGTTTTTATAATTATTAAACAACAAATTGTTTTTGTAGTTTGTAGTAGTAGTAGTTTCGTTAGAAAACTTATTGGTTGGCTTAACAAATGTAATTGAATTACGATGACATTAAAAAATAATTGGTTCAAAACAATTCGGTAATATTTGATTCTTGTTCATATGAAAATTTTAATTTCACATATTAAATTCGCCCGGGACATTTGACTTTGTATTTACTCAATTTTTAAAATAATTTGAATATAATTTGCTTTTGCTTGTTTAAAGAAACAAATCATAAAAACTTATTAGTTAAGTTTAAGTTAAATTTGATAGGAAATCGAGTTGATCAATGCTGAGTTTAAGATTATTTATAACTGTAGCATTTGATAATTATGAAATGATTTCATTAATAATATCCAGATTAATGTTTTCATTTATTCAATGTACACAACATTACAATATAGGTAGTGAGTGAAATTATTTAATCACTTATCGCGTAATGAAGTTCACTGATAACACCGCTTACAGAACGACAACTTAACCGTACTCTTTTCTTCCTATCCATTTGGATATCTCTGCCGAAGCGTCCGGGAACCTAAAAACGATAAAATCGATTGATTTTAATATTATGTTGGCGATTAATATTTGGTGCAACAAATTTTATGATTCATTAGGAATATATGAAACAATGAGCGACTTAGGATGGCAAATGAAAAGAACTTAAAGTCATCAGTTTTCCCTAGAATGAATGCTTACATGGACATTTAAAACTTACGGGAAGTCATTCACACTTTGATGATTCATACATGCTTCATATGCAATTATCGGCAAGAATTTTCCAAGGTTTCATGATACCTAACGAAAGCTTATACTTATTTCATGTAAGCAGCAACTGACCTAAGTTTCAACTTGAGCTACTCAAAATTGAGATACATAATGCCTTATCACTTTAATAGATAAGTTATTTATGACACTTATATATGTATGTACATATATTAGACTATGAATATCAATTCACAGTAAAATATCCTGTGCAAAGATTTTAGTGGCATTTTGCAAGTTCATATTTTTCACATGCTTTTGCAATGAAAGGTTTGGCTTTAAGCCGTAATTAATGTTTGTTCATGGCCTTCATATTAACTTCCAAAATATTAAAGGCTGTATTGCATTGGATTTCAACTTATCACAGATAACCTATTTATGCTGTTTACGTGTAGTTCTGATCGGTTAAAAACGTTTTCACTTACGAAGGCTTATGTGAATGGTACATCATTACTTCCTACGCAAATAAGATAACGTACGGGCGTTTTATTATTCATCCATATTTGTCTGCAGATACTAAGTGCCGATTCATGTGATCACAACAGATAAGTTTTGTCCAACAGTTTCAAAGCGTATAATTTTTTTTCGAGAGGAGGACAGAAAAAATGGATCATTTTTTAAAAGTGGAAGGTCCACTGAAGTGGATTCATGATATAAGTCAGGATTTTAAAATTCCCAATGAAGATTCCTACAGAATTCCAAATATAATCAAAAATAAAATTTTTGACGACTACCGCGACAGTGAAAAGTTTTCCTATCATTTGCCTCTCCTCAACAAATTAGTGTTTGTAAATTTTCACGTTGCTGCAATTCTCATTAAAGCTGGCGATATTGAAGGTGCAAAAATTTCATTGAAAAATGCTGAGAAACATTTTGGCAAATTAGTGGGTGACCACAGCAGGGTCTTACTGGCGGTGAAGTACATCAGGAAATCATTGTTGTGGTCTGCATCTGAAATAAAAACGAAAGATCCGGAAGATGAAGTCCGGAGTGAGTGGGAAAATTTACTGAAGTGCAAAACCTCTGTAGCAACGATTGAATTTTTCAAGGCGACTATCAGCCTTTACATGGGCGTTCCGATAAACGATGTCCTTGAAAAATTTCGCGGTGTATGATCCTTTTACAAGTTGAAAACGCAAATTATAGTAGCAAATTACATTTATGCTGATAAACCAAATGTTTTTTTGTTTTAGGTTATCAAAATGGATCCCAAATACTTTCTATGGCACCACTACCACTATCGTCTTCTACGCCATAAAAGAATTCTTACCATGTCTAAATCCAAATCCACATGCATTCTGCCAAGTGCGGAGGAACTTGAGGCTAATTCGAAACCCTATACTCTTCGGTCAAGTGTGCTTCTGAATATATACTGGAAGGCGATTTGTCTCAAAGAAAGTCTCTGGGACAAATCTATTGAGGCCCCTGAAACGGAGAGCACAGTCAAATGGAACAGTAAAGATGATGAGGACTATCAAATGTGTTTGGATATGCTCAGGTGATTTTATAATTTTTAAAAGTCTATAACAATAAATATTAACCAAATCAATCAAATTTTTTATCCAGAGATGCACTGGAGATTGCAAAATTAATGGGAAGAAGAGAATGGGAAGAAACAATTGAACTGGAACGAGCCCACGTACTCATGGATTTGAAATTTCAGAACAGACGATCCGTAGACGAGGGAAGAGAGCTATTGCTTAGTTGCCCAAATAAATTTCCAGATAGCTCAAAAGTTCATCATCAAGTTGCAGGCCTTTATTATATGGTATTGTTTTCCCCATTTCCATTCACGCAAAACATCTTCGAAAATATAATTATAACAATTATATTATATCTTATGCAGAGGGTCATACATATATCTATTGCATTGAAAAATGCAATGGACAAAGCCAAGGAAAGTTTTAAACTTGCATTAGACAAAGACCCTACAAATTTCAAATTGCTAAAGGACTTCTTGGACTTCCTTAACTTTTCAACCCAGTCCTCATTTGCGGACTACGTATATTTATTTGAGATGATAAATAAAGCAGTGGAAATCGGAAGAGACAATATTGAGGAGCAAGCAGAATTGGAAATTCTAAGAGGATTTATAACTTGGATTTACAACCCGGAAGGATGTAAGCGGCTTCGGCATTACGAAAATGCTGTAAAAATGTGGATTAACACTTTGAAAAAGTATCCAGGCTCTAGAGACATGCTTTTGGTAAAATTATAAATATTTAAATATTTATTTGCAGTTCAAAATGATGCAGTTTCTAAAGTAATTTTTTGTTGATTAGAAATATATTCGGGATCCACCATTTGCAAAATTTAA
>JAQIXW010005468.1:0-10370 GCA_034700685.1 Willowsia buskii | reverse complement strand
CATTTCCTTCTCTCATTATCGATTCATTCACTTCGTGTTTTCCTCTCCGCAATCAGGTGGCCCACTTTTCTCTTTTGGCCTCTTTTTCCAGAGAGTTTGTTTTCCTCCACAGAAGAGAATATATAATGACCCTTCTTGCGTGAAACTTTTGGGAAAGTCTACACACACACAAACACATTAAAAAATTATGGAAGAAAACAAGCTGCGTGTTTTGTGGACAATGTACATTCATTCCACAGAAGATCCAAATTCATTTCCACATTTTCTCTACCTTGGAATTAGATCACCATTAAGAAAACCTATGTATTTTAACATGCAACTTTGTTTTGTGCATGTGCCCTAAAAACGTTTACATGAAAACACGCGAAATTTTTTGCACAACTTTTTGCACTATCTGGTTTTCCTCTCGTTTCACTTTTAAGCAGGCTGCTGGTTTCTATCTGAAAATCATGAACCACTCATTTGCATCATTTCCTCTGCTTTTTTTGCTGATTGCTTTCATCTTCTGCATGCGGCATTGTGCATTACATCACTCATCAATTCCCTTTTCGTCTATCAATCACTCTATTCACATCTTCTCCTCCCTCGCCACCTGAAAAACTGCATTCACATCTTTCCCAAGCGGAATAAATGAATGAAAGCTGAGGTTACGCTTCTTGCACCGCCTACGACAGCAGATTAATTTTTTATCTCTCTCGTCAAAAGATTTTCTAGAGCGGAAGAGTCTACACAGAGAGAAGAGAGAAGATATTTCCATGAGCATCTGGGATGATGATGAAAGGGAAATGAATGTCAAACATTTCCGTTGATTTATACTAATAAAGTTTAAGTAGGCAGTATGGCTATATCAAAACGTATGCTTGTTCTTCCAAAAAGAAACAAACTCCAAGTTCGAAATTTTTTTCCCTCTATCCTCAGGTCTGGTTTTTCCATTCATGGCCATTCTGCAAGGTCAGTGTACCATGCTCCATAAATAGCAGATGATAATGTTGAGAGAGCTGAGAACTATTACGACTTTGTTTTTAAGTGCTCATCATCTCCTCATCTCATTTTCTCGCTGGCAGGCTTGAAAACTTGGAAAGCACTATCTATTTATACCCCCATCATCATTATGATCAGAGATGAGCAAGCCATTCTATTTACATATGTTCCAATTTCCTTCCTTTCTGACTTGGGCAGGGAAATGGTGGAAACATATCTAAATTCAAATTTACCGCTATAACTTCACTCAATGACTTACACAAAATGAATTTGTATTTAAAATGTATGCATTTTCGTGGAACCATTGAGAAAATTCTTTTGGCGGGAAATTCAAATTTACACAGTTTTAAACATCCCGCCTCATAATCATCATCATATATTGCAAATTAAACGTGAAATTGGTAATCAACTCAGCCAATAACATGTTATCCAACCGACTAAAAATGGAAATGAGGTTTTGCCATAGTTGAGCCAATATTTCGGGGTAACATCGGACCTGAGTTTATCTCTCCGCCAAAATCTCATCTTCTCTTCTGATCTTTTGTTTCCCTTTTGCTGTGTAGATCTCTAATATAAACGGTAAATACAGAAGAGTATTTTGTAGGTAATCGGTTTTTCTGCTTGTTTGCCTCTCCCCAAATAATCTTCATAATAGTTGGATAGGTAGTTCTATAGAGTTCGAGTTTTGTAGTCATCCTCAAGAGGAAATTAATGGCTCTCTTCTCTCTCCGTCGTCATTATCATCACGATATTATCTATGCAGAAAATATTTGCAAATAATCATAAACTCTTCTTCTCTAGGCACTCGAAAGAGAGAACCACCCAACAACCTATCATACAAGTTAAAACTTAGGCCAGGTTGAAATATTTTTGCATATAGTGCCTACCTACCTACACATTTATTGTATAAATACCTATACGCCTATTTTGTAATAGAAAAAAATGGAGAGTTTTGTTTTGATCTTCTTGTTTACTCTTCAAATTTCTGGCCATTAATACGGTACACTGGCAAAATACTCTACTCCACCAATAAAACCGGCCTACCTACACTAGTCAATATGTTTTTTTGCAAGGTTCTTGAATTATATTTGCGTGGGGTACATTATATCGTTGGTCAGATGCAGATTCTCTGATGATAAGATTGTTGCACACGAAGCATAAAAAGTGACAAAATAGGTAGAATATTAGCTGGATGGAAATTTTATGCAAAATAATGAGCTTACTTGGGACTGTCTGTGTTCTGTCCGTTCATCATGTCCCACATTATCTAAAGCGGCTGAAATATTCACAATCAAAATAAGGTCTTTTATTTCACATTTAAACATTATTTTTAAGGGCCATCATCATAAATCATTTTTTAAAGTTTATAAAGTTTCCATCGGCGAATTCTGACTTCCAACTAAAATCTAAGAGTCGACCACATCTAATCTTTCACGTATTTACTGATATTTTATAAAATATTATGTCTGGCATTGAAAATGTACATTAATTTTAAATTTGATTGTTAGTTTACATTTATTTATTATTCCGCTGGTTCTTCTAACTGCTTACAATACCACACTATTATTACTGCTTGTATAAACCCAAAGTAATAAATATCAAAGCTGATATTTCATCCCGTTTTTGGCTTGTTTGATGCCACAAAAAATCTCATTTCTAAATGGGGCTTTCCTCTCTCTCTCCATCTCATTCATATAGCGCTACTTTTTCCCAAACGTGGAAGTGTACAAAATTTCGATGTCGTCGTTCTCCTCTCTTCCCTTCCATCTTGGTGTTTATTTTTTGGTCTCGTCGTCCGTCACACTCTCAAGAATACTTTATCTTTACAATTACCAGGAAAAAACAAGCCGATTAGTGTACTTCTACTTAAGCAGTAAACCGTACACACACGCTCTCTACCTTCAGAGTAATAATGACGATCGCATTATATGATAATAAACTCTCAAGAGATTGAATAGATAGCAAAAATATTTTTCTTTTTAGGAGGAATTAGTAGGCAGTTTGTTGGTGGTGTTGGTATACTTTGAAACGAAGTGAGAGAGGACATGATCATCATCATCAGCATATCCTTCTCCTGCTGATCACCAAACCATCAATTCTCTATTTTAGGTAATACGCCAAAAAAAGTCGTATAAGTTTATACACAAATTTTTTTATATATTTTTTTATAGAGAGACACCGTACAAAATCAGATTTGTTTCCTAAAGGGCGTTGCCTCTCTCTCAGAAATAAGCGCACTTTAAGAGACTTAGTTACGTTGCGTTATTCTCTTGTTCTCCTTCTTTTATCTCCGAATCTCCTCTCTTTCCCTTTTTCACTTCATTACTCACTCGGCGACATATAAGCTCTATAAAAGTATATATAAGGTGTGTATACAGTTTATTTGGACACCATATTTTCATAAGTATTTCGAATGAGTTGGTGGTGTCGATGATGTTCTGAATCCTGATTTGTTTTTTTCCCTCTCGTAATGATGCCAATATATTGAGTTTTTTATGTGGTGTGATATAGAACTGCAATTGAATAAAGCATGAAGACAAGTAATATATTCCCGTTTTATGTATTACGCATTCGGCTCATTTCTCCCATTGAATCACCATCAACTGCAGTTTTTTTCTGCAAATGTTTGCGAAAAAAAGATGTGGTTGCAGTTGTAAAGATCAGATATTTTTGTAAGGGTTTTGTTGGGGAATGCATAAAAAAGTGCAATGTTTTGGCTCGTCTTCTTCAATTCTCTTTTTTTTTCTGAGAATGGAGTTGAGTAGGAGGTGGAGACGAGAGATCTGAGAGATGTAATAACAAGTAGTCAAGTGCCAGACTTGGTGTTCATTGTGTGCCCTAATAACGTAAATAATCAGAAAGAGAGAGAGAGATGAAGTTATTATCTGTTCTCGTGTGAGAGAAGATGTCGAAGGGAAATATATGAGGCGTTATATGAGATGCGGCGACGACAAGGCATGAACACGGGGATGCAAGCCAAGCCCAAATGTCTAATGAAACTGAAGCAGAAAGGGAAAAAATGGCAATTTATGGGTTTTCTATCGGCTGTTTGAGAAACTGCAAATGGAGATGCATACTAGAGTGCATATGATGCAATAAGAAAAATGCATATATGCAGTAGCAATGATTGTAATGGAGATCATTATCATGACAATAGTAAAGTAACGCTATCATTATCACATTTTTTTCTTCGTTCAAGAAATAAAAGGAGAGTTTATGCGCATTTAGGTATCATTTTTAGTGCTTCTAAATTGAAAGGCTATAATAAACAGAGAGAGAAAAAAATGTTAATATTTTGTTCAACATCTTAACTTGTTTATCATTCTGATCATCTTTTAGCCATAAGCTACCATATTGTATCAACAGTCTAGATCTAATATTTGTACCCCCGCAGAAGCCAAATTAGTGGTTCATATTTTTCTAAAGTAGACCGCATCGAAACAAGAGTAGAGAAGAAGCGGTTATTGATTTATCGTAAATATTTTAAAGTTGGAGGTATGGATGGACAGACAAATATGTCAACACTGTAACTTATAAAACGGTACATTCTGAAAAATCTGATGGCGGATTAATCTGGGTCGATGGTATAGATAGATTCAATTTCGATTTATTTTCTTGTCAAAAAATATGTAAACCATTTTATCACCATACCAAACCACCATCATCATATCACCACCAAATATCTTCTCTTAAAAAACTTGCAAAGAATAATAAAAACAATGTTGCATGAGATCAGTTGCAAAATATTCAATAGATAAAATAAAGTAATCAGAAGTTAGTGCCAGCAGCTAAAATATCTCATTGAAAAATAGATATAAATATTTTATAGAAATTGGAACAAAAAGGGGAACATAATATTTATTACGCATGTTATCCGTCTCGTGGAACATGATGTTCCATCTGTTTATACCTACTTTGTGGTCTCCTTTCCACTTAAATCGTTTAAATTTCCATGTTAAATCATTCCAATTGCAGCAGTTTAGTGGGTTTTTGGCTGCGTTGAAAGTAGGTAAAGCTATAAAGTATGATGGCAGTAGGGAAAATAAATCGTTTATCGTAAATATTTCTTTTCTCCTCGTCCCACACTTTTTGTTCTCATTTTGTTTCGGGAAAAGTGATAATCCCAGAAATTACGAGATGTATCTTGATTTTACCGTGGGAGAAAAAATTTTTTAATGTTCCTAAAGTCCAGCGCGGAGAAAGGTGGCAAACAAGCTTCTAAAGTATGAAACCACCGAAGTCATAGAGTTTATGTAAAAGCGGGAAAATCAAATATTTGAATATAAGCAATGCCCAGGATTATGTGCTCATAAGTGTATTTGGCTCGTTTAAGTGACAATAATTATTTTTAATTAAAATGAATGATAACCTCTCCAGAGATAAATTTAAAAGTTTATGTATTTTGAATCCCCGCCATGGCAATTAAACTCTATGACCCCAGTTTTCGGCGGTATCAACAGTCCCTGCTGACCAGCAAGCAATGTCCATTACAAAAGTCAATAAGGAACCTCTTTTTTAACCCTTTCTCAAGAAAAGTCGCATCAGCTCTTTTCACTTTTTATCCGTTCATTTTGTTTATGAAGACAGGACACACATTACACAATAATTTATACGTTCTTTTGTGTAAATCCCGTGAATATATTTTTAGCTTGTTGTAGGTGGTAGCGCACGGGTGACGACGAACTTTACGAGTTGTTTTTCTGATCTAATTTTTTCCTTCTCTTCTTAACTCTCTCGCAGAAGAACACAAGAAAGGTTGAACTAATTTACGAGCATGTAATGTCAACTTGTTCATTTATTAGCGAAACCATTTGCACATTTTTTTCTTCTAGATTCTATAGCCTTTTGCCTTTCTATTTTTGCGTGTCACAGTAGCAGAAAATAAAACGAAAAGAGTTAATTAACAGGCTGTTCTTCTCATGTTAAGCGATAACGTGATTGCGACAGGAGCACACGACGTGAGAGAGAGAGAGAGCCGACGCAATAAATATGCAAATAAAATGCATCCTTAATTCACACATGTCAACAGAGAAATAGACGATGTTTCTATTTTTTGCAGAAGGAGAAATAAAAGGGTTTGCTTCATTAGAAATAATTTAAGAGGATAGTTTTACGACTGGAGAAATTGCAACAAAGTTCTGAGCTGATTGGTCGTCAATCATTGGAATAGGTGATTCTCACATGTTGTGTTGCTGCAGATTGCACAAAAGAAAGTTTATAAAATGCAGTATATTCAAATTTAAATGCAAAAATCTAATGAGCAAATGGAAACCATCTTTTTTGTCTGACGAGTTTCAATCTCTTGAGATTAGAGATGGGATGAGGATTTAATAGAATTTATTTTTATGCAACTATCGACCCAATTTTCTATCAATTTCGAATTTTTTTCTTCTCTATGAAAAATAATATTGAAGTAAATGTACTGTCTGGTTTGTTTGGTGTCTGGATCCAAACATTTGCCTGGGCTGGGTTTAATGATGATGTAAATATTATGAAATGCTTGAAGATGCAGAGGCAAGTGATGACAGGATGGGTCAAGAGGACACACAACGACATTTTCATTGCGTCTCCGTTCTAAATACCAATGAAAGAATATTAAATATCTGCAGGAAAAACTTATATTGTAATCATAAATATTCTGTAAAAATAAGTTTTTACAGAGTTTTTCATCTTAACGTCATTCAGAAGAAATGTTATAATTTTGAAATTTTGGATGTCAGTAGATAGAAATATTCTTCGGAAAATAAAAAGCGAACATTAAAGAAATGAAAAATGAGATTCAACTGAATTAAGCAAATTTATCGCAATGTATTCTCCGCCTTTTTATTAGTTCCTTTCCCCGATGCATTACAATTTTTTTAAATCCGCTTCAGAGAAAGCCGAATGATTGAACAGTTTCACTTCGCCCCCAGACATAATGCGTGCCACAAAAGAAAAATCCACATCCTCCTCGTGCCAGGTCATAAGTCGCCACATAAAGGAAAACATGTACACATCCATCACACACGTGACCAGCCATCAATATTCTTTCTTTTTCTCAAACATGACACATTTCACACAAAAAATAGTGTCTTGGGCAATAATAAAAAATACAGGTTTTTTTATTATTTTCAAAGACGACAATATATACTGGCATGGCGGTAGTAAGAACTCATAGATCAAATTGTGTATATTCTAGTAGAAAATGTGGACTGAATGTCGCTTAAAGCTATGAGAGACCTGAGAAAATTTGTGATATTGGTTGTGTATGTGTAAACACGAGTAAATATTACCTGCCTATTTTACATAGCGCCATGCCATGCAAATGCGACCATATCGCCGATAGGATAAAAAAACTATATTGCCGGAGGATGATTGATCGCATTGTCAGGAGGTGGAATCCTGAATATTTCTATCTTAACAATAAAATGCTCTCTTACTGCTTGCTGCAGTGGTGAAGAGAAAAAGTGTAATAATAATAATGTATACCGGAATCATGTGGGCACACCGACAATATTTCTTGGCGTATGTACAGCAAGAAAAAAGAAAGCAAGCGGCATTCCGTCAGTCTAACCAAATCAATCATCCGAAATGACCAATTGCTCCTGCCACCGCCTCTCTATACTCCCAACTCCCAACCTTTCCAAGTGCCACTTTCCTCCAGAGTAATTTTTTCTGTATTGCTACATGATGTATTCGGTGTTTATTCAAAAGTAAAAGAAATTTTATGAGGAAATGTGTGCATAATTTTCAATAAATAGTCTTCACTTTTCGAAATAATAAGAGCAAACACTTTGCGTAGTCAGTTCACTACTACATTTTTCTTTCTATGCTATCAAACATTTCTTTTTTAGCAAGCATGTACAATCTGACTTAAAGATGTATCACTAAATTTAGTGGCTTTATTTTAATGGCGTTGAAATTTTAAAATATTTGTATTGACCTGTAATAATGAATTTTTGAGTAGCCCTCGAAATAACTAAATTGAATCTCTTGAATGACTTCTCATCGCAAATTGAAAAATATTTTTTCTGTGTTTTATTCATATGGGAAATTACAATTTATTAGTAAGCAATTTGTTTTTAGTATATTTCATTGATCGAATAAATAATTGAAAATCAGTGATGGAAGCTTTGCAGTGTCGGTGGAACAAATGTTTAGAACAATCCAATATCCAATTATTATTCATACAACCACACATTCAAAAATATGTGTGTCCAGCCTTAAATCAAATGAAAATCTCTAATAAAATATGACAGCTCTAGAGCGAGATGCTATATACTGCTGCTGTGCTGCTCCAAAATATTGAATTATTATTGAAGCCCAAAAACCCAACTCGTTTTGCTATTTGCTCTACTCAATCCTGTTCAATTGATATTGATGCTGGCGTCCCTGGACGGTGGCCAGAGATTCAGCTAATTCTTTTGAGTTGATTGACTAAAATAAATAAAAATATGTCACAAAAGAGGCAGCTCTCCTCTACAAAAAAATATTATTTATTAGCTCTCCACTAAATAGTTCATCTGCATATATGGCTATACAGCAATCATCTTTTTTTCCACCTGAATTCATCTTCATCCATTTTTTGCTTCCCTTTTGTTCTTCTCCACTTTGCATAATAAATTGCTACATAATGCATGATGAAAAAAATCGAATTGAATAACAATTGATTAGAGAACTCTCTGTTCTGTTGTCTGTGTGTGTTCACACATGGAGAGTAATTCGAAGTGTAAATAGAACAATGAATCTCCACAAAAAAAAACTCTGCCACCATCATATCCCAACCAGAAAACCACAGTCTAGACCAAAAGAGCGAAACTAAGTTCAGGAAAAATTCATCATCTTCATCGTCGTCATCATCATCAAGGATGAATAAACATGATGAATATTTATTTATTTAAAAAATCTCTTTTAACAGCAGGCTAGTAAATACAAGAAGCGCGTGTGTATGTGTGTGTGTGTGTGCACAGTAGTAAATTTATTCTTGTTCGCGGTGCACATCTTCCCAGAGAATTTATTTTTCCCTATACATATTCATTATTAGCCTTGGAGGGACCATCCATATATTACGTCTCACGAGGGGGTGGGTGGGTCCATGTTACCAACATCCTATTTTAGTTTCAAAAGTAAAAACGTTGGATGTGAATGATCCCTGGTGATAATGAACAGCAGGAGTAGCATCAAAATCAACAAAAAACCTGCCACCACGTTTTTTACCGAGAGAGATACGCCAGCACATAATGAAAACTCTTAACCAATTTTTATATGACATTCAGGGAACACATATAGGTAGTTAGTTTAGATGAGAGAATATAAGTCAAGTCACAAGTTCTAGTTTATCTTCTTCTCTTAGAGCGGTAGTGGATGTTCCTTCCTCTAAATAATGCATTATGACAAGCCAGCAGAAAATATACGACCGAGTCAGTCAGAAAACCAAACCACAAAAGAAAACTTCTCTCTGGACTTTTTTTCTCTCTCTCGTGTGTTTTGGCTGGATACGCGACTCTGTTGATGTGAAGAGGAAGATGAAGAAAAAGACAAAAAAAAGTTTTTTTCCAGAGCCACTATTCTCGACTCTCTCTCGCATTCACACAAAATTCACGGTCTCGTTCATCTTCATTATTCATTAATATAATGGCATTATGAAATGAAAGAGGTGGTGTGTGGTATATGGCGTTTTGCTCGTGTGTGTTGTCGGTGGAGAAGAGAATGATGATAATTTTCTCACTTTGAGGAAGTGACTAAAAAACTTCCATATAAACTTCTCTGGACTTTTCCCGCACACAAACTCATACCAGAGAGTAGAGAGACCAAACCAAACCACAAAACACCAACAAAAATTTTTTAATGCATGCATAATATTCATAAGGTTTTTCCCTCCAGCAGCGAATTCCTCCATCCAGTCAACCGTGTGTGCATCCATAGTTTTTTGACATGGAGTAAAATAGAGTCGGTGGTTTTTCAAATGACGAGAAAGGGGAAAAACGAAGGTGACGGTTTTCTATATATATTTTGGGTTTAGTGGAAATGACGTAAAATGAGAAATGCGACTTTCCAACGCTTTTTCATAGTCCAGAAGGGCGGTTTTTTATGGGATGCATTTTGTAGCTTGCTGCGGTGAAAAGAAAAGCTGGAAGCGAGGAGGAAGAAAAAAAATGAAGATGAACTGGATAACTTTTTTTTCGCTTTTTCAAAGAGAATTTTAGACCTAACGAAGAAGAGAGAATGGTGAACTCTATGATGATGAGAAAGAGGAGTGATATAGAAGAAAAAATCTATAAATTTCAGCGTCTCTCTCTCTCTCTCTGCCTTTGAGCATGTCGTGTCCCCATGTGTTATCATTCCCGTCATTGAAGAAGCTTCCTATTTCCTACTTGTTCGATATTTCTTCAAGTTTTGACTCTCGAGTC
>JAQIXW010005467.1:0-10370 GCA_034700685.1 Willowsia buskii | reverse complement strand
CAGGGAGTTGAGAGTGCATTGGGAAAATAAAACCTTTCAGTCTAATTCATTATTTTGGCAAAGTTACGCCAACAACAGGTAACTATTTGTTTTTGTTGGATTTCATTCATTAAGCCACCAAGGATCTGTAGAGCTCTGAATCGAGTAGATAATCGGAAACCTGTCAGTTCTCCATTGATGCACATGTTCCGAAAGCTGTAAAGGAATATAAAATTAAAATATAAAGTTTACATTTAAGTTTCTAACAATCACTTACGTTTCCAAATACTGCTGAAGTGACAGAGTGCAAAGTATCATGAGCCCACAGAATATGATTGCTCCAACATGCAATGCAAATGACCACATCTAGTGATTTTCCAGAAATACAAACAATTTTAGCAGCAAATTTCCGTGTTTTGCAACGTCGTCCAAACTATGGGGTGTTGTAGTTTTGTACGGTTGATTCCAGCATTCAGGCAGCATCCAGGAGCCGGCTATGGCCTGCTTGCAAGGATTGATCCAGTGAATTCCATAAATGAACACTACTGGAACCAAGAAGACAAAAGCCAGTGTTCCATAGGCGAGTAGTACATTGAGCCGGATGATCATTGAATTCTTTTTTGCTTTTGAAATCGACAGTTCCGCTTTTTCTGGATAGTCCAGAATTCCATTTATGTAGAGACAAATCAAAGATGCGTTGCGTCTGCAGCTATGAACAAAGCCGTGGGGACAAAACATGAAGATGAGGACAACTGCAAAGAGTAATTTGTCAGTTGGAGAAGTATTCGTTGGAGAGAGTAATATGTGGGAAATGCCGAAAACTCCAAGATCCGAAATTAGCATGCCATGAAGAAATAAACAAAGTTGGAGTTTTTTATCCTCTAATTTTAAATTGTCTTTGATTTTAACTTTCATTGTTGCTTCGTCCCACTGGATGATCATGGTTCCCAAGGATTCTGCAACTTGGCAGCAGAGTGCGAAGAATTTGAGGTGTGAGTGAATCATTCTGTTTTTGAAATATATTTCTAAACGAGCAAAAATGTTAGCAAAACTTGCGCTTGAACTAAAGTAATTTACAAAATGAGCGGAGGGGATTTAAATTTTTTGGAAGAGTTGGAAAAAGAACGAAAACTGGAAAGCGAGTAGGAAAATTGTTGGTTTCAGTATAATCTTGAATAAATAAAATACGCTAGTAATTTGATCCAAACAAATATTTTGCTAAGTAAACTAAAGTGAAATCCAAATAATTGTTTAAGCTAAGACAATAAATTTTATGTATAAATCATCATAACATTTTGCGTGTAGGCGTTTTAATAGCCCGTGGTAGATCAATGCAAACAGTGGACTCTATCAAGAAAGCTGTAAAATTTACTTTTGTTTATTTTAGCTGATTGAAAGTTTTCTAAAACATCGTGTTTTCTTATCATAATTTAAGTCACTATTTACTCTAGATTTTAAACATTAACATTGAACTACGCTTGAGTATTTGTAGATTTAAGATATACATTTGAAGTAAATAGGCACAATGGAGTTGCTGTTATCAAAAATTAACTTACATCAATAATTTTAGCAACTTGAGCATGTACAGTTTAGCATAGTTTTCAAACTTTATATAATGCAATGAAATCAGACTTTTTCTGAATAGTTATTTAATATATATCATTAAATAGACACGGAGAAAAGTCGATTTACTTTTTTAAAGTTTGCTTTGGAATTTTATAAAGTATTTTATAATATAATTAAGTTAATTTTTTCCCGCATGATATTGCCGTAATTTTACAGGATAAAATTTAGTTTTATGGAATATGTTTCATTATTGTGATGAATGTCTCAGGCATGCTTCTTAATAATATTCTAAAAATCATAATAAAAAGATTTGTCTCAAATCCTCGTTTCTTTCTAAAATATAATTTTTCTTCTTCTTCGGCAAACAATTTTTGATCATGTTTCTCAATCTTAACTTGATTCTTATTCAGTCAGTCACTTTCAATTGCTTGTATAGTTGGAAACCACACATCTTTTATTACACATATCAAAACGAGAATGATAGATGCATATGTTGATGATTTACCCACATGATGACTTGGTATCTTTTCCAATTTCATTTTTCTCTAGCAACTTATCTGTACCTTTAAGGGCTCAATTTAGATATCTTATATACAAGAAATAATGCGTGTGTCAATAGTTTTAATAAGACTTGTAGTATACTACAAGATAAGATGTAGTAGATAAGTATTTATACTTCGTTAACTAATTACTAACGATCGTTCCTAGTTCCTGTTTAACATACGTTATAAGAAATGTTTTTGTTTTAATAAAAACATGTTGTTTAAGACGCTAACCAAATTAGCCTTTTAAATCCGGGTCTCATTAATATAGAGACTTGTCTTGTCGGAGTCCAGATAAGAGCTTTTAAACTGCGTAGTAATATCCTAAATTCAGTTTGAATTATAAATAGCCAAATAAAAGTAAGTCATTTCCTACATTTCCTAAAGCTAGTTAATAGCAAGCTGGCATTCAACATTTTATACTAAAATTTATCATTACATCAGTCTCAATAACAGGTTGATATTTTTGTCTTTTGTATAAATTTTGTTAAAGTCATAAAAATATAAATTGAATTTTTCTCAAAAGACTCGCAATCAGTTTACGGAAATTACGACGCTGTCCTACTTATAACGCAACATATACGAATATTAGTTCAGCACGTGGATCACCACAGCGCACACCCAACTTTTTAGTCGGCGTAGCGGACGGTCAAGTATTTTCTTTAAATCACTTACATTTCTCCGATTTCATAAACCTTTAAAAATTTCCAAACTTTTCATAACTTTTCCAAATCCATAAATAGAGTTTCTCTTACCGTCTGTACAATCAGACGTGACAAAATGCCAACTCCTTTGATGTGGAAAGCCTTAGAGCTTGGTAGAAATGCATATAGCAAGCTTTTATATGGATATATTTTTTATTCGGACACTACAGTTATGGGATTCACTGTAGAAAAAAGCAAGCGGAAACTTATTCCATTGTACTGTTCATTTGTAGCCTTTGCAATAATTGTTCTAATTTGTGTGAAAACACTCACAAAATTCCTTTTCAATCCAAAAGCAGTACCTCTAGACGATCTCGTTTGTACAATAGCTGTAGTTCTGTTTGCAATTTTGTGTTTAAATCTTGCATTCATTTGTATTGCCTTTGCGGACGAATATACACATAGTTTAAATATTTTGTTCAAGTTTCACCGCAAACTTGACAGTTATTCTCAGAATTTTGTAAACAGAACGGATATGAATATGGGACACTTTTATTTACTTAAGCGAGGTAACTCTTTTGAATTTTTTCAAATGTAAATTTAAATCGATACTTAAATAAATAATTTTTTTCTAAATCACAGAGACTACGAAGCTATTAAAAGCAAATCGATCTGCGGACATCTTAGGAATTCTAATGAATGGCCTGGTAATCGGTCTAATAATCATAGGAGTTCTCCTGGCACCGATAGGAATATATCTCGGAGTTGATCCAATAACATTGGCAACTCGTGGGTGGTCTCTTACATCTTCTCAGGCGAAAGTGTTAATGATATTTAGGTGCATTATAGTTCAATGGTGTAGTTTAGAAGCCACTAGGATTTTTTCGGTTATCCTTGTGTTAGCAATGGCTATATTTAATACGTATATTCAGTGTCTCCGGAAAATCAAATTGTTACGTCCAAATATCCAAGCCATAAGTAGATATCAACAACTTCAGTTAATTGTAAAAGTAGGACATGAACCGACTAAATATTTTGCAGGAGTTCTCATGTTGGTTGGACCTCTTATTCTCGTCGTTTGTAATGTCGCTGTGATCAAATTTTCTTCAATACTTCCGATTGAGTTGTGTATAATTTTTATATCGATTGGGGCTATCGTTTCCGCAGTAATTTTTGAGAGTGTGCCAATGGCCACAGAATGCAATGAGTTCAGTACAGATTTGTTGCAACATTATTGGAGTGGCAAAAGTCGAAATGAATTCCGAACTCAAGAAGCTTCAGAGTTCTTAATTTGGAGGAAAATGCTGAAAGCTCAAGCGCCGTTAGCGTTTTATTACGGAGTTGCTATATTTGAATACTCAACAAAGTCAAATTTATATGCAAACGTTGTTGATTATTCGATTAGTATTATACTACTGATTGGGTAATAAGCGCTAGGAAATTAAGAAGGTGTATATGAAGGTCATCTATTTGCTACATTGTTTTTACAGCATTGAAAATGAGTATTAAAACACAATCAATATTTGCATAATTAGTAAGTAAGGTTCTGAAGAACAGTTTTCTACTGTGTATAAATAAATACGTAATTAACTTTAATACATTTATTGTATTGTCAGTAAAATTATGATATATCTGGAATAAATCTGAATTAAAAAATTACTAATATTGATATCCTTATTATAAAATTAATTATTCCAGAATACATAAAATATTGTACGATTTTTAGTGGTCATATTATTTAAAACTTTACACGTAAAAACTTATTTTGTTCTTTCTTAATTTTACTTACCAATTTACAAAATAAGGGCAAAAACAACTATCGTTACTCAGTTTCGGTAATTCTTAGACTTAAATATGTTACAAACACGTACTCTATTTAAAATTCTATGACAGACTTCAATAAAAATTACAAAGCATGCTTGAAAACTTTTAGTGAACGCAAGCGTGTATTTGACAACAGATTTGTGATATTCCATAACAAAAATTGTTACACAAGTTGTGAGTGCTATTATATACATGTAGAATATTACTTTAGTATTACTTGCTAGTGATAAAGGCTCCGGTTTTTCTTCAAGCCCTGCCAACTCCACAGTAGCATTCCATGTTTCTAGTCGCCCATAAAACATTTCCCAAAACCCGATTATGCCCGAATGCTGAAGCGAGTGAACTCGTATGCTTAATTTCGTATAGTCCATTGGAGGTTTACCAAACGAAAAATGGAAAGGAATCGGAGCTAAGGACTTTTTACTTATTACTACGTTTTCAGAATTCGAAATACCTCCAGTCGCATTCAATTTCAATTGTGAATACGTTTTAAAAACATGCCGATATTCGTCAAGATACGCAACGCGCTTTGTACATTTTGTGTTTCTAAGCTCATGTGTGAAATAATCTTTTAGCAGCAACTCTCCCATGTCGCCGCGTTTACCCCTATGTGTGATATGCTTAAACACATATTTCAGAACATCTAAGTCTGCACCCGTTTGTCCACGCCCGTAAACGTCAAATACAGCTGTTTCAAGGACATGAGATCTTCTGTGATATTTATCATCTTTCTCAATCTCTTTTTTCCAAAATTCCATCAACACAAGTATCCCGTCATACATACTTCGGTCAGCATCATTTAAATCTATGCGATTTCCACAAAATGAGTTTCACAAATTTCCACAGAGTTGCGAAAATGTCTCCATTCTTTTAAAGAGAATTGGAGACGTAAGCTCTGTAACATTCTCGCCTCTGTATAAATTCGAGAGTACAATTCCTCCGAGAATCCAACCAAATGCGAGAATCTTACATTTATGAATTGTTTGAGCACTTTGTTCTAAGAGAACAGAAACAGTCCATGTCCAGCGTTTAAACAATTTCACGCCATGGAATTCACTCAAATATCCCGTCATGACGATGGCAACTATCAGGATGATCCAGGTTGATATATCAAATATATCGTAAAGCCCTCTTAGTTCAATTTCACCTTCTTCCACTACATCCGCACAAGTAACGAAATAAAAGCCTTTTCGCTCAATCGAAATCAACTGATGTGCTAAAGGGTCATATTCGCTCTCTATTGTGAAATATGCAGTGTTCGGATAGACATCCATCACTGCTAATTTTAAAGGCAAAACAGTCTTATTAACTGGAACGATAATATTGAAATATTTAATTTCCAAGTTTTTCATTATATTCATTTTGTTTCTGAAAGTCGCCGCATACTTGGAACTCCATTCAGTAGACATTTCGGTGGAGCTTACGACCAGAATCCAAAGTTTGCGGGTTTTAATGGTTTCCACAGAATGTTGCAACTCTGTTAAGTGAAAACTTGTGTTTGATAAAGTAGTAGCCACACATTTTGCGTATAAAAAAATTAGCAGAAATAAATCTTTTCCAAAGCATGTGTCAATAGCTTGGACAGCGGTATCAGTGTAGTTTGGGTCATACATCACTTCGAAGTATGTTCTTTTTGCGGGGTGCTGAAAATCTTTTCTCCACTCTACTTTTTGAAAAAGCATTATTACTGGGTATTTACTATTTACTGTGTCAAAAATTGAGATAATATTTCTTGAAAGTGCAGCTTTCACAGTGGGCATGTGACCAACAGTGAGAAAGCTTGTGTTTGGAGGATAAGGAGATCCATTTAAGAAAAAGGTTTTTGGAATAATTGAATAAATGTGTGATAGTTTTGAAAACGGATTGCTCATCAAAATAGGTCGTATTCCAACCCGTGAATCCATCGCATTGAATGTCCAGGATGTGCAAGTTTTTAGCGGAGTAATATAAACGTAAAGAGTACATGGAAGATTTCCCATCCATATTGAATCAATGCCTGGCTTAATTCGATATTTTAAGTAGCCTTGACCATCGAGGAGATGGAAAGGGATGCGATAATTGCACAGCATTTGATGTCGAGAATGTTTGAACGGATCGTATGCATTGCCAAAGAAACCATACTTGAGTTGAGACCGAATTGTTGGAAAGCTTACTTCATTAACGATATTGTGACTGGGCTTTAATTGAAATATAAATTATAAATTCATAAAAGTAGATATTTTATAAATTGTATTTGAAATGATAACTTACCACATCTACTATCACCGCTTGGATTATATGAACGTGACATTTCTCAAAATAATTCAGTTCATCACCCAACTCCTGCCCGCTTAAAGCTTTAATCAGTAAAAAGTATAGAATTATGGACTGAAGGAGAACCCTTACAATTTTATTTTGAAGCATGATGGTTGTAAATTTGTCAGAGAAACTTTTCACCTTGTTTTGAAGTCAATTACAAATTATAGTACGATATTTTTTACTATTTTGTTCCGTTTTTTAAAGTATATCAGTAGTGCTTATTTACTTCCTGTAGTTTGCCAGCGTACTAATTTCCTAGCCGTCTGGCTCCCTTATGTAAAATGTTTTTAAGGTATTCCATAAAAACATTTTAATTAAAGTAAAAGCATATTATGTCGAACAGATTGTTTTATAATCATAAAAAGTAAAGTTACTTCTTAGCCAAATACAGATAAGGTGCTTACAATAAGCCATTCTATTAGTTTACACACGTGTAAATTTACCAACGTAAGAACCTAAACATATAAACTTTGATACTAATATTTCTCATAGTTTTCAATGTGACTAAATGGTTTTAGGTCCCTGTTTGGCTTAGAAGCTGCAGTGAACGGGAAACATGCTGGGCTTATATGGCTAATATAAATAAGACGATATGAAACCTTATATTTATATCGACTTTTTTATACCTAAGCCACGGCACGTGGAAAGGCTTAAGTTTTAATTTTGGCTACACCTTAAAATTTCATTTGATTTATAGCTTCATTTTTTTCTGGTTCTCAAAAGGTAATCAAAAGGTATGGATATGCTACTTCAATGATGAGCAGACAAAACTCAAAATAAAACATCTTTTTCAGCAGAGTGCCCATATAAACGCTTGTATTCCTCACTAAAGATTTAAAAGCTATCAATCATCGCTTGGTATTAGAAAATTTCGGGTGGGGGTGGCTTTCTTTAAGGGGGTGGGGGTGGGCTAGGTGTGGGTTTTAGTAAGACCCACATTTTGACACACAGGTTTTTAAACCAGGTGCATGTAGAGGTCACACTAGAAATAAAGCTTTCAATAGAAGAGCAGATCAACTTTTCTCGAGTAGTATCTGTGAACTGACTGTATTTCATAATGTGGTGGATTATATCTTTGAGAATTGAACGGAAAGTTTTAGGAGTTACAAGTTAGGAACTTCATTATGCATGGGCATGTGAAATGGCAAAGTCTTTTGACAAATAAAGTTTAGTCACGTACATGAGCATCGAGGAGAAAGTTCAGACTCATAAGTAATCTTTTCCTTTTGATTTTCACTGAGACTTTGCACGACGTGGGTTTTGAGTGGTTTCCTGTTACATAATTTCCTATTTTTTATCTTAAGGTTGCAGTATCGATTTATTATTATTTCAGACATGAAGAAAGCGATTGTAGTCATATGATTGTAATCAACAAATCAACCTTTTGTATTTTATCTGATGCGCAGTTTTTCACATTCAGTGGAAATGTTTGGGAATGGTAATTATTCCAATAAAAATAATTATGTAGACATACATGCTGGCATGAGCTTATGGCAGCCTTAATATTAAAATAAAATTGCTACAGAAAAGAAAAGATTATTTAACTTTTCCTATGAATTTGCAATAATATGACGCCCACACAAATCCTCTCAAGTTCAAGTTTTATGATACCAATAATTATGTAGCAAAAAACTGCATTTCTACACATGAACTAAAATATTGGTTACGGCTTCCACTCTCGATTTGCACTTTAAATTGATAGTGACCTGTGATAAAATAGTATACACGAACAATAAAAATGCTTGTAACTCGAGTGAACAAACTTGGCTACTTGCCAAATATAAAAGTTGACTTGAAAAACCTTAAATACCACAGCGCAACAATAAAAGCTCTAGACACAACATATTGTTCTTTCATCGTTTCAATACAAATTAATTTCCAGATTGGCTAGTAATGAAATTTAATAGCGTCAAACCAGCCGTATTCACATAACCTTTCATCAAAATACACAACTATGGGAATACCAAAAATTAAGATTACATTTTTTCTTTGTGTTTATATGCATGGTGAAATGAATGTCTCTGATTCCTACCCGTTGTATAAACTCATTCAGACGTATTGTAGGGCATTTACTGATAATAAACTGGAAGCTCAACACTTTCGTTGGTAATTGATATATTCAAGCGAAAAATCTACCTACAAGTATATTTTATTTTAAAATTCTTACATTTTAGAAAGTTATAATGAAACATATTTTTCGTAATACTGACATTTGTAATAGTAATAACTTTGCTTGTATAATTGTTTGGTTTACTTTGTAGAATTATAATTTAACTTAATATTATACATTGTATTGGTTCTTGTTAGTTATTATCGTTTTGAATTTTACAGTAAGTCTAATTCAATATCAGATTATCCTACCTAAGCCCTGAGTAATAAAAGAATGGTAACATGAAAAATGCTTGTAAATCTGAATAGCCAAGTTGAGTATGTCTGATATTTGGCATTAATATTACTTGTTAGAAGTTCCATTAATATCGCACTACAGTAGGGCGGGTTGATTTTTGGGATGAGTCAAGATAGAATGATAATTCTTCACGTCGTTGTTAATTTTTCTTGTGAGTAATGTCAATGACGTGGAAAATATGCAACTGCTATCAGTTTTGAATTCGAAGGTGACACACATCGAGCGTCATTCAGCTGCTGATTGAGTCACCATTCTTTCATTTAAAGCAATGTAAACTCTTTACTTTATTTACTTATTTCCTACGTAAATGGACAAATTCCGAAATTCCGTCACTCTTTATTGATCCAGTATTCCTGAGTCATCAATTATGTCCACATTCAGGAACGCATGAAAAAATGTCAATGTCAAATGATTAAAGCAAAACTTTTCCAGTTTTAATATAAAATTGGTCTCCATATCATACAGCTTAACAGAGGCTTATACGTGAGTTGACTTTCATGAGATAAGAAATTATATTATGCCTGATGAGATAATAGTGATAAGCCAATCGAGATTTTACACAAAAAGTCCACAGCTTATTTCATTCAGGATTTACTCTTGTAGTACCAATTTGCAACCAGTTAAGGTAGGAAGTTCCCACAAACCGAATTATATTTCTTTGCTCTGTTCGTTCCCATCTTAAAACCAAAAATGGCTTCACAAAAAACCTCAACCATTTATTCCAAAATACCAGCAAAATATTCAAAAGCGTTTATCGAAAACATCAAAGTTCTAAATCTGATTTTTTCTCCATACAAAGACGAGGATATACCAAATATAATATCGTTTCTCCACCTCTACACCGAAGTGTTCAACTTGTACTCTGAAAAATATACTCTGCCGAAAGAAACTTTTGAAAATTTCGTAGGCGATACAAATTTGCTAAACAAGTGCATTCAGAAACATCGAGAAATATTTCGTCAGAGCTTCAGAGGCGTGCAGTATCTCCCAACTAAAAAATTTGGAGAGGTTGCCGATAAGGCGTATTCTGATGTTACGTCATATTTACTATCTGAAAATCCGAGTAGCATTTTAAATATCAAACTGCGTATTAAGCTTGAACGTAAATGG
>JAQIXW010005466.1:0-10371 GCA_034700685.1 Willowsia buskii | reverse complement strand
ACAGACAGACAGACGGACAGACAGACAGACAGACGGACAAACGTAACAAAGTCAATACTATGCTTTCGCAAGCTCAAGCGTCGTAATAAAAACAAAAGCATGAATTACCATTCTGTGTAATAATTCCTTCTTCTCTTCTCTTTTTCTTGGGGCTCCCGTGTAACTTTTCATTATCGACACAACTCTTCCTCTTTCTTGTTCTCGCATCATTATATCAACAACAGAAAATATACTCCCTCTCTGCTACTGCTGTTATTTATAATTATTGTCTGAGAGAAGGCTGGATAAAAGAGGAAAGAAAACCATCAAACAGAAAAAAAGAACAATCTTCAATGAGCCGAGGAGTTGTAGTACAAGCTACTGTATTTTTTAAATTAACATGAACGAGAGGAAAAGTATATAATGGGTAATGAGAAAGATTAAACTTTGAAATCCACTTAAGGAACAACAGTTATGTCGTGTAGTTTTTAATGATGATACCCATTCACCATTCCACTTTTTTTAAGGTCCACCATGAAACTAAAAGATCAACTTTTTAAAGCCATATGATGAGATCTCTTCTGGTGGCTCGTCCTTAGTAAATCCAGTAACGTCCATAAATTTCAATTTTATGTGGTAGAAGATATACTCAACTATACATTTTTCCTTGCCAAATTGAATGTCTCAGATTCAGACTTTATGAAATGAAAAATAACTTATTATGCTTCTCAGGATAACAAAGAGATCTCAAAGTACAAACGGTTTGAGTCAATAATGGGGTTACGTAAGAAAGATAATCTAGCAGACAATGTGCCTCGTCTCTTTAAGCGATAAGATATTCTCCTCACTTCTTTCTTCTTTGCCCTCGTTATTTAACAAAGTTAAGTTAATTAAAGGACTGTATGAGTGGAGTGGAAGAGAAGACAAAGTTATATGACGAGTCCCTTGCTGTCATCAGACATACTAAAAATTCCCCAAGAGAAGATAATATTTCTTCATCCATACACGAAAGTCGGAGTATATCCCTTTGCGTTCCTTCCTAGTCAAGACATATGTCTAAATATGGTGACAGCATTCACGTAATAATAATGCATGTGAATATTTACACAGTTGGAAATGAGAAGAATAATTATTATTACAGTTTTGCACACAAAAGAATCTCATAAAAATCCCTCCAACATAATGAGCAAATCTGGAGAAAAGGCAAAACGGAAGTAGAGCCATTGGCAATACATTTTTTTGGTTGAACCTTTTGTATCGGACTCTTTTGTAGAATAACCAGTGAATCAAGCAGTATACCAACTGATGCTGCCGCTACTGGCATGTCAAATATTGTCACATGAACTGGGACCTACACAAAACCCTGGAAAAAATATCATATTTTTGAGAATGCTTCCGCTTGTCTCACTAATGTATTTATTACTACACTGAATTCCTCTGCCATATATCTTGTTCCATTCATACTTTCTCTTCTTCTTTTGGAAGAACTCTGTTGAAGAAAACTTTTACTCATTTTATCTTCTCTTGGAAAAGTAGGAAGAGGACGAAGAAAAGAAGAAGAAGAAAAATATACATTGTAACACACTTTCTTCCTTTTCGCTTCTCTCTCTGGTCATAATGCATAAACGAGAAGGAGAGAAGTTTGGAAGAAAACCTAGAAAACTTGGTGCTTGTACGGTGGCGGCGGTGGTTGACAAGCTCATGAATAATGTAAGTGTCGTGTGTCATGAATGTATGTTGGGATCTCGGGCTTTGAGCTCTATATTAAGTTGAGAGAAAGCAGAGCAAGTTTTTACTTAGCCCGTTTCTTCCAACACACAGGATGATGTCGGTGATACGGAATACGGAAATGAGTAGAGAAAAAAAAGTAGCACACATATAAAAGGAGGAAATGAAAGAAAGGAAGTGAGAGAGGGTAAAGAATTGGTTGAATAATGCCATGTGAACCAGGTCTCCGCGGAGAAGAATCTCGGGCGGGAGGCATAAGCCGTTATAACGCTACTTAATAAAGAAAAAGTAATTCAATGCTGGGGCACGAGCTTTGTTAGTATTTTTTGTTGCCAAATGACAGATAGACTCTCATGAGATGTGACTCTAACACTTCCTTCCTGAAATCGACCATACAAGGAAGATGAAATGAATGTTATTTATTAATAGGTAGGTATGAAAATGGTGTACTGCATAGAAAACCAAGTAATTATTCTTGCTGTAGCCGAGATATGGAAGGAATCCAGGAAAAATTAGATTTTTTGTTGTGCATTTTTTATTACCTTCTTGACGCT
Organism: Willowsia buskii; assembly: GCA_034700685.1. Classification (NCBI taxonomy): domain Eukaryota; kingdom Metazoa; phylum Arthropoda; class Collembola; order Entomobryomorpha; family Entomobryidae; genus Willowsia; species Willowsia buskii. Next base: position 8,110 of record JAQIXW010005466.1, on the reverse strand, counting down.
GTTTTTCATTCTCTTTTTACTTATGAGTAGAGTTTCTCCAATTGTTGGAGGAAAATAAAGTGAAAAATTATTTACTGTTTTGGGGTACCTTTCCTCTATGAAATGAAGATGAAGACATCATATTAATATTGTGTCACGAAGTAGCACGCACCAAAACAAAGATTAAAGTATTTCTTTTATTATCCATTCTCTCTCAACGCCCATTTTATGACTCTATCTGTTATTGTTGCAAGGGAGGAGGGAAGTAGATACCTTAGCTTAACTTAAAATGGAGCGTTTCCCTTAAAGGCAATAAAACATGTTGCTGTATGAATATTATGTATACTCTCTGTGATTTTCTTAATGACACTCCCAATTTTGTAATTTAGTGCACACATTCCTCTCAGCTCTTCTCTTCTGAGGATAATTCATTTATTTGGGTTGCGTGTCTTTTCGTGTAATACACAGCTCTCAACAAGCTCATTGTTAACCCATTCTTTCAAATCGAAGAGAGAAACGCAATAAACTTCACAAATTTCTCCATTCTGTCAGATTTTTGACAAAGTTGTAAAAGTACGATTGTAATACAGCACATAATTTGGTGGCTGTATAGAAACAGAGTAATTTTGTCATAAAACTCGAGGAAATTCTTGCCTAGATGATGATTTCTCGAATTCTTTGAAACGCTCTATCGCATTCGTCAAACAAGGGATTAGTACTGTTGAAAGTATGTACGCTCTCTCTCTCCGTTAAGATTTTGATCTCTGTGCAATCTCTGTTTTATGGAATGTGAAGTTTGGAAAGAGATTTAAAAGCAATTTGTTTGTCGGTTACGATTCGGTGGGAGTGTGTAGCTGAACCTCTGTTTTTTATTCGAAAGCTGTGCTCGCTCAAGGGCTCATTATTTCCATACCAAATTGTTATTTATGGATTTTTATGAAAACTGCCGATGGTGTTATTCGTACCAGGGAATAACAATAATTATGAGTAAGAAAATTCCGTAGAAAAAATCATATTAGGGGACTGCTATATTCATGCATTAGTCATCTGCGTTAGTTGCTACAATTATTGCTACGTGTAAAACAACAAACTTAGTTAAATTGCTTAATAATTAGCATATCTACATCCTCATCATCATAGCTCCAAGAGCAACATGCATTGAAAAACAAAAGAAATTTGAAATTAGGTAGCGGTTTCAAAAGAAAATTTACATTTTCCTAATCAATTTTTGCCTTGTGTGCGACTAAGCTGATTTACATATTTATGAAATGATTATCCTTCAAACAATAATATCGATTTTTATTCCAAGTACAAAATTGTTTGCTACTATTTGTCTGGATGTATGCATTTTTACAACTAATTATTGATAATCAAGCACATCTCTTGAATTAATAATGAGACAAGTAGGGTAACTGATTAATGATGATTTCAATAAATGAAGCATTTATTATAAATTATTTATTTACTTGATCATGAATTTTTAATTTTCTTTTCTAGTTTCATCCTTACAAAATATCATTTGCAACTTCCACCACAACAACTACTGGCTCTACTACTACTGGTGGACTGGATAAAGATGATGAAGAAACAAGCACTTCAGCCGATGAAATGCATCTTTTACCGATACTCCGACTAAAACGAAGAAAGCGTACCCTTAGTTCAAAGAAGGTATTGAAATCATTACCGAGCTCATCCTTACCAACCTGGACATGTCTTCGCGATTCTCTGGATTGTGTCTCCGTAAGTACTCATTCATTTTTAATGCATTCTACTCTTCTATCTAGCTAAGAGCACATTGAATTATTTTTTAAGGTGCACTAACTATCCTTTCCTAATACCGTTTCACTACTCTCTCGAAAATTAATGCATACCTTCCAAGTGTTCATTAAAATGTCATTTCCTTCCATAAAAATATGAATGAGATCCCGCATACAGAATTTCTTATTATTTATTCAACTCCACTGTATCATTTTCCTGCTACATCACACATTCCTTTTCTTCCATCATGTTGACCAGTCAAAAGTCCACTTTCAAAGTTCTCTCAAAAGCCAGTCATCAAAGTCAAGTGACGCCATATGGGGCAAGATAATACTACATTTTTACTACCCCTCCACCATACCACATGGGGGCTATAATCACAACAATAAAAATGGCTGTGTTAGTTTGCATGAAACTGTAACAAAAAAGGTTGCTCTCGTATATTTTATCTGTGCACTTTTTCAAAAGCAAATGCTTGAGAAGTGCAGCAGTAATAAATAAAATTTTAAATTGGAATAGCACAAGCCATCAAATCAGCTTCAGGGCTACACGGTAATGATGATATAGTAATGGCATAGAGCAAACAACAACATGAATTGCAGCACAAGTCTACCGTGAAATCTATTCCATCCAGAAAATCAACAAAGACTGCTTATTTACTTGTGCATCTCCATGAGCAAGTCAGCCTTTTGGAGTCACCATTAATGTTAATGGACTCACCTAAAGTATCAGAATCCAATCCGGTATAATTTCATTTAAAAAACTAAGCCGTCCGTTGTCAGCGTCGCCAGCGTCAATGTCTGTGAAATTACACACACACACAGGAGCGGAGAGAGAAGCAAAAAATGTATTTACATTAATGGTGGAACCCAAGCAGCGAGAATGAACGAATAAAACTACTTCATTTCTTTTAAATCATCAGAACGATACTACTGTCCAATAGCGAGTAATGTTAGACTTTTCAACAATGCAACCGCTCACTATATTACCTGGCTATCATTTTCATTCTTGCGCATGGTTTTACCAGGTATATGTAGTTAGGTGCTTAATAATAATGGAAATGATGAAACGATAATCATGATAATGGCAATAAACAGTGAAACTCGTTCATAATACGAGAATATACCATGGAGTCAAACAGCGGAGATGAAGGATTCTGTACAAAAATCCAGCCAGACTGGCAGCTTTTGATATGATTATTATTATGTTTATTATGATCACGGTGATATGATTCTTACATTAGGCGAATTAAAGTATAAAAGTGTAATCACCTCTACACCATTACCACACCAACGAAACTATCAAACCACCTGAGAAAAAGTGCGTAATTATCCATGTAATATTTTTGCAGACTGGTCATCATAATATCTTGATAATCTATAAAGCTCAGGAAAACTCACACTCTTTTGAATAGACTGTATACTGAGGAGTGTGGCATTCTAAAAAATCATTTGGTTTGCTTGCTGCCTCTTTTCGGTTTTATGAAATCGCTAAAACAATTATTTTGTAAAAAGTAGTACTGGTTTTTTTGCTGCTTATATTACTGCTGGAAATTAGTCTCAAAATAAGTGGTTATCAGAAACGAATGTAAATTTCTCAGTCATGTTTGTTCTTTACAAATAGGGTGGCTTGTAATAAACACAGGTGTATTTATATTATACCTGAAAAAATGGCTCCAAGCGGGTAACTGTCGACACTTTGCATGAAATAATAATATTCAATCTAAAAAACGTTCCCCTTCACAGCATTTTTGTTTGTTCAGTGGTCCAGAAAAAAACATGAGAGAGGAAAGCAAATCCAATGCAAATGCTCGAAGTTGACTAATTTCAAATGGAAATTTTCTTTAAATTTCTCTTGCCTATTTTTGTGGTTAAAAATAAGCTTGCTTGTATACACACCTACCTACAAAATACATTTCATTTTATTGGTATCATATTGCTGCTCGTTCGTTAGCAAATGGGTGCTAATAAAAGTTTAAAGGAGTAATTTTCAACTGTATGATAATTTCTACAGTACAGACATCCATGAAATTTGAGTACACAAACTACTCTCGTTGTAATCTCATCACTGCTTGTTTGCAGCCTTGTGCTCTTCCAAAATGTGATGTTTAACCTTAATTTACAAACAAACGAGCAGTGTGCCACTACAATTGTCATTATTGTTCTGCTGCATAATAAAAAAGATGTGCATAATATTATTCTTGATGGAATACAGAGCAGAGGGAATGAAAGTACAAATAGACTGAATGCTGAGCACAGGTAAATAGAACAATGCATTTTTAGACAAATGCTTCGTAGCTCCATTAGTGCCATTTAGCAAGATTGCGTACTAATGAGACTTCAGAGAGATGTATTTAAAAGTGGCAGCAGCCATGATACTTCGGAAACTATTGTAAAATGGACAATGGACACTGAAAAAAAACTGATTCAAATCTCGATTCCTGTCCTTTTTTTCTACAACCTTATTTTCATCTAACTTTTCTACTTTTTGATTCTGACATGACAGGAGATGTTGCAGAAGAAGGAATAAATTCAATTTCTTCATTTCCTTTTAAATTCTTTCTACTGAAATAAAAACAAGGACTCGCGAGTGTAAAAGATTTATGCTACGATACGAGAGTAAACCTGGTTCACATACATTTACAATTCGTATTCCGTATTCCATTTGCTTTTGTGCGCACTGCAGTCAACTCTTCTTTTCTCCAAGATTGATTTGAACAGAGTGGCAATCAAAGAAAACGACTGTCCACAACGGAAAGAAAATGGCGCTGGTAATGTGAAATAATGTAAATTTGATGATGAAGAAACATGGAACATGTCTAGAAAAAAAATTCCCATTTGTACTCGTAAATTTCATTTTCTTATTCTTCTCTGCTTGGTGATGGCGTCCTAACCATCTCGTGTTCCTTTCTTTGACTTTTAGAAAAGGAAGAGCGGTTCAAGTAACTTTCAGACCCAAAATGACTTCAAGTTACTCACACTCCAAACGTCCAGCGAGTAGTTCTCTATTTAAAAAATGAAAGAGAATGCGAGCTATAGTATGGAATGTACGTAAGTGTGTAAAAGTGTGGGCATTTATCGGCAAGTGGATCTTAATAGTCCATCATGATGACACTTACACTCGCTGCTTCTCTCTTTCTAACGACCAGTGAATGAAGTCACTCTTGCCACTTTGCTTTCCATCTCTGCCACTTTATTTTACTCGAGAAGACATGAGACCTTTTAGATTTCCTTGCAAGAAAAATAAGAGAGAAGAAAAAAGAGTGGACAGAAAAAGAAAGATGGTGTCTCAGATTGAGATGAGGGAGCATTAACAGATTTTTTTTTCAGAGAAGCGAAATACTTCGCGTAAAAATGGATGGAAAAGACAAGTAGATAGAGGCGAAAATGGTATTTTAGATTTTCGGGATTCAGAAAGTTCATTTTCTTCATACGCACACGTCTCCTCAAGTAGGTAGTAACACCTACAACTTTGGATTAAAATATTCTTTTAGATGTTGGTCGAGCTTATCAAGATCGTTTTCCTTGGGATGGAGACAAAAGAAAATAGCATATTACACGGACCATTCAGAATTATTGCTTCATTGTCAGCTTCATTCCTTTCGTCTTGTCAAGTCGACATTTAAATTTATATAAAATGTATCTAAGGATATACATTCAGTTGAAAATGACATGTATGGACATATGGACAGAAGATTTTTCAGAGGTGGACAGGCAGATGGTTTTCTCCATGAAAACAATACAAGTTCATACTTTTGAATGAAAATGAAGTATGCACAATTGTTTTGGATTCTTATTATAGTCATGGTATTAGCATACGCAGGAAGATGGTCCATAATTGGTTTTCCAAATTTGATGTTGGGAAAATCTACCTTTGTAATACATCCATGTTTCTTTTGATTGTTATCAGTCTTACAATGCCCCTTTTTGATACTTATCCCGAATGATAGAAGTGATGTGATAAGTTGATTTAATTATTGAAACTATTGTGATGTTCTCGAAAAATGGGTTTGCATGATGCATCGTTAGGTAAAAGAACATGCTACAAATTTGAACCCTATTTTTTCTGCATTTAAGGGTCGATATACAAAAGGTTACTTTTATGACAAGTAAGCACACATTTATGTTTTTGGGGAGCTTGGAAAACAGTGCGAACGAATGAAAACAACAACTTCTACTTTTTTCGTATAAAAACCTTCTTCCCCACAAATAATAGAAAAAACGCACTATGATCTGCATTATTATATTATGATTAAAATATACTGCTGTTGTCGAAGCAAGCTTTACTATTATTACCATTATTTCACTTAAATTATACCCAAACGCATGATTATAATGATGGTAATGAAAATGAATGTACATGATGATATTATATTTTAATGGGTAGTCAAAGGTAGTCAGTTCACATTTTTTCAGCTTCCAAAACTAAAAAATTGTAATCCTCAAGCTCGCTGCCCTTCGTCATCATGAAAAAGGTGACTGATGAAATGCTGATGAAGAAGCTCATGAAAATGATGGGATGCCAGGTTTTCTATATTATATACTGTTGCCTTCTCTACTGAAGAGCAATTATCTTATTATTACTTCACTCTACCTTCCTTAGCCTGAGATAATTATCAATGATACCGTGATCATGATGAAGATGGTGAGAGTTAGTTCCATCGCGATCCTATACCTCACTGAAAGCAAGTCACTCACTTGAGCTCCTTTCATATTTCCTTTCATTTTACACCTGAAACTCGTATACTTTTTTTTCTAATAACTTTTCTCGTCGTTTCTTTTCCTTCACTATTTTTGATTCGCCACAATTATGAAATATCCTCTGACTCATCTGATAACTTCTGTCGGGGAGATTACTCAGAGGTAATTAAAAGTTTAAGCCTATAATTTAGGTGAGTGCGGTGATAGGATTTTTTAAATGAAAGAAGATTACGGAAATTGAAGAAAACGGTAACATTTTTTAAAATAAAAAAATCTAGCAATTAAAATACTGCGCCATGAATGATAGGGAAACATTGCAACTTTATAAACTAGTGGTGCCTTTGGTGACCTTGGTAACATAATAATATATTCTGCTGCTTCCTCTACTCCATTGGGGTGCCACCTTGAAGAAAAAGTATTAAGAGTGCATTTTTTTCATTGTTGAAAACAGCCATGATATATTATTTTGCAGGAGTTTTGTGATGATAAAAGGGTACACTGGATATGCTGGACAATAAATAATGTGGAAGCTTGTATACCAGTTTTTATCTTATTGTTGTAAAATAGGTACATGACCATGACCGACACAGGCTGCTCAGCCTGATGGTGAGACAGAGAGTGTGGTGCAGTGTAAAAACTTCATCTCATCTCAATTATTTTAATAGATGGCCAATAAAAACTTCTCGCTAATGTGCTCCCATAGCTTGTCCGGAGATCTTTTGGAAAAATATATGTGGAAAGTGCATTAGTGTCGTCGTAAAATCTGGATTTAAGGAGGCTGTAAATATTCCTCTGGTTGTTCCGACACTTTTTCCACTCGAAAAACAAAACAATAAAGCTTTGCTCTTCTTCTTCTACAGCTCCGGCTGTTGTTGTCGCCACGTAGGATTCTCTCTGTTTGTTTGTTTTATTGTAAAACCTTGTCTTATTTACACTGCAAAAAAATATTTACTCCCTGGGAGTATCAGTTGGCACATACAGGGCTCTTTTCTTTCCCTTTCTTAAAGATTTACATTCGGGGAGCAAAAACTGAAAAGAAATAAGAATTGTTAGCAAAAAATTAAGAGCGAAAAAAAGATGGTATGTTTTTCAAGAAGAATGGATGGCAACAGAAAATAATAAAAAGGGAGCATGAAGTGAAATGGAATGGGAAATAGAATCGTTCTTGAAAATGAGAAGAAAATGATGATGATGTGATGATGATGCTCATGAAGAGCAGGAAAACGCAGAGGAGGTAATTACCCATCATCAAAATGAAATTAACTCAAGAAAACATGAAAAGGCTTAGAAAATGGAAAGAAAATATAAAATGGAGAAGAAGAAGAAACAAGAAAAAGGAGTAAAAGCAGTAGAACAAGAAGCTTTTCCAAGAGACTGACTTTGTTTTGGGGAAGCTACGAGCTATTTTTTTTCTTTCAAGGAATAAAAACAGAAGCTCAAAAATAATGAAAGTCTTGAAGTATCGAGGAACTACGCACGATTCATGATGGATCTATGTAATCATTTTTGAATCGCATTTTACCTTTTTTACATAATATATATATATTGTGTATGTACTTGGGAGATAATTCTTCTAACCACAATATTGATACATGATCAAATCTCAGTTCAAAAAGTTAGGGCAGGGGGTTAGCGTCCCGGTGTTCAAAGTTTTCAATACAAGTCAAGAAATC